>JAJONR010004662.1:0-38165 GCA_029582245.1 Solanum etuberosum | reverse complement strand
TAGAGGATTTAATATCGACCGTTGGTCAAGATGAGATGGATGTCTAGCATTCTGAAAATGGATTATAGGTCAATCCAAGTTGGGTGTCAACAACAATCCGCATGAGAAACACTCTAATGGATTTGTATATGCCACATAGGACATGTGTGTCTACACCTAAAGTTGTTGGGCATAGATATTATCGAAAAATAATTGATATCCTTTAGTTTAGGGTTTCATTACTATTTCCTATTTTCTCGCTATATGCTTTCTGTATTATAGTATTTTTATTCAATTAGGTCTTCCAATAGGTTCTTGTATTTTACTTGCATAATATCTTATTATATCATGATGTATTGTTGGATTAGTATTTCATTTTGCATCTATTCTATATAAGGAGCACATTGTTCATTACTTAAATCATTGTTCTCTTCTACATCTCAAATATATATATGCTATCAAGTGTTTTTTCTCTCATCAAAGAGTTCTATGTTATTTTACCCTCCCACCACAAATGGCACCCTTCATTAGCAATTTCGAAGCAACCATCACCACCACCTGTAACGACCTGACCTGATTGTTATGAGCAAGCCAATAGTGAAAGAATTTGGGCCAAAAATATTTTGGGCAGTGATTTTTTTTTCTAGGCTAGTCTCAGATAGAATTTGGGCTAGGTGAGGTCTAGGCCATCGAGGAATGGGTGGGGATCAATGTTGAAGTTTGTTTAATGTTTTCTTGTAGAAAAGATATTAAGGAGTCCATAGGGTCTTTCGGAATCGAATTCGGAAAAGTAGAACTTCCAGAATTGTTCTTGGCGTGGACAGGATATGTCGGGATCTGCAGGGAATGGTTATGTGGTGAAAAAAATGGGTTTTCTTGGAATTATGAGTCTCTGAAATTCGAGGGCCTACACATGCCACTTTACATACATACAACACAATATAATAGAATAAAGAGAGTTCATAAAAAATTAAAACATTTGACATAAATGTAGAAGTCTAACTTAATCTTGACAAGACAGTCTAATAAATCAAGAGTGGTTGGGATATAACCCATACACCATGTACAAAATACTTAAACTAAGACATATGAAAGCAATAAAGGTGACATGGTCCTCGGAATATGAGGACTCACAAAGTCTTCGAACTTCAAGTGATGAAGCAACTATCCACGAGCGGGAGGAGGAATATCATTGGACCCTACATTAGTGAAACAATATATGCACAAGTATGCATTAGTACGTGAAATGTACTAATTATTAGGGGTATGCATAAAAATATAAAACATGATCATAAGAGGACATAAGGGGGAGAAAACATGATATGCATGACCAAGCTAAAGCATAGTAAAACCTTTAAAGAAGAAATATAATCATGAACATGTACAATTGAACTCAAAGACTTTCTTGAACTCTACTCTTAACTCTCTCTTGAAATTGAATTATGAATTCAAGAGTTATGGTTCATGATATGAAGGATCTGGTGATGATAATATAGGCTCATGAATACATTCTCCTCATTCTCATACTTACTTGCTCGAGTCTTGAAACAAGTTATTAGAAATTATAGAAGACTCCTAAAAAAGACTAAAAGGGACTTTCTAAAAATGTTCGAAAGAACTCTCAAGACTTAAATACTAACTCTACCTTGAATTTGAATTATGAATTCAAGGTTATGATTCATGTTATGAATGATTTCTAGGTGTTTAGAAGTAGTTTAGAGTGTTTAGAATCAAAAGGGGTGAAGATACACTTCAAAAGAACTCAAACGGGACAACTGACGGAAAAGGAATGGAGGCAGGCGACCCTGGAGCATTCCTGGCACGGGGCATCAGCCCCTTAACTTCAGAGGCTGCATATTGGCGCACTGCTGGGGCGCCTCCCCAGCCCCTATGGCGCATTTGGGGCGCGCCGCCCCAGCCATTCCCCAGGCCAATTTTTGACGAATGTCATCTCTCATTTTCTGATCCTAAATTGCTTCTAATCGATTTCTTTTCTCATGTTTTCCTTAGATTCAATTTATCAACCTAAGTACACACTAATTTACTCAAAACAACACTCAAATCACTAACTTTCATCTCAAGAATTCATCAAACCCCAACAAAATAAGATTTAGAATGAACTTCAAGAACGCTTATCAAGAACTCAAATCCATCAAATTTTGAGAATGAAATTATGTTGAAAATAACATGATTGTCGTGTGGGTGAACGAACCCAACACCATGGAAGCTTACATACCTTTTAAGGATCAAACCCATGGCGAAAATCTGCAACAACTCTCAAGAATCTTGACGAACGCCTTGATCCGTTCCTCTTTTCTCCTCTTTTCTCTTCTTGAACTCTCAACTAATACCCTAGGCGTATATTAGGATTATCAACTTAACCTAATAGGATTAGACCCTTAAATCCTTGCTAAAAAAGAACTAAATCTGATTTTGTAAGGAAAAGACCAAAATACCCCTCACTATTTTCGGGTAACTTTCCTTAACTGGATAGCCTGACTTCAAAAGGGCATATCTCACTCATCCGACCTCGAAACTGAAAAAACTTGGTGGCTTTGAAAAGATAATTCAAAGACCTTTCATTTTCCATCTCTTGGAACACCTAAATCATCTTGTACTGAGAGTTATGGTCATTTGAAGTTTACCCAAAACTTAGAAGAACTTAGGAATGACTTTAATGAATTCTCTCTAATTCTTTTTTGGAAGACAAGGTGCTACATCTAGTGACCTTAAAACTTAGGAAAAATTTAAATAACTTGGTAAAAACTTACTCACTACGAAGGATGGTTCGAGTCTTAGCTCAAAAAAATTCCGGGGTGTTACAGAAAAATTCAAATAAACCTAACCGTCCACCTCAAACTCTAAGTCTCTTCTCCTAACATTGGAATAGGATTTATGACAACTTTGCGCTGTTTTAAACCTTTCTTTAATGATCTTTACTTTATCCATCGCTTGATGAACTAAGTCTGGTCCTATTAACCCAGCTTCACCAACCTCAAACCATCCAATAGGATATTTACATATTCTCCCATAAACAACCTCATAATGAGCCATCTAGATGCTAGAGTGATAACTGTTGTTGTAAGCATACTCAATGACAGGTAAGTGATCATCCCAATTACCCTTGAAATCGATCATATAAGCCCTCAACATATCCTCTAAAGTATGAATCGTTTGCTCTGCTTGACCATCAGTTTGAGGATGGAAAGCAGTACTAAGGTTCACCTTAGAACCCAAACTTTTCTGGAAAGACTTACAGAATTGTGTTGTGAAATGCGCACCTGTATCTGAAATGATGGACACCGGAACTCCATGAAGTCTGACTAGCTCTTGGATATATCATCTGGCATAATCTTCTGTTAAATAGGTAGTCCTTACCGACAAAAAGTGGGTTGATTTAGTCATCCGATCTACAATCACCCAATCGAATCATGCTGCCTGCGAGATTGCGGCAAACCAATAATGAACACACCATCTCCCCCTTGTTTCAAAAGCCATCATTTTCTGCTTATGAACATTTGCCTTCAATTCAAGCAAAACAGGGTCTTGTTCTTGTTTCTCTTTCACTTCTAACACTAGTGATGATTCTTCCCCATTCATCACCACTAATCCTCCTTCATTGGAATGTATTAACTGGACTCCCAATCGTGCTAGTAGCCCACTAATTCTTAATAAGCTCTAAATTAACAAACAGAGGTGGGCCGAGCCCAATCCTGAATTGCCTCAATCTTTGTCTGATCTACCATAATGACATCCTTGGAGAACACGTGCCGCAAGAATGTTACACACTTAATCAAAAACTTAGAATTTGTGAACTTGGCATAAAGCGGATGATCTCTCAATGTTAGAGCACAACCCTCAGCTATTCAAGTATATCAAAATATCATCAATGAAAATAATTATGAAAGAATCAAGATATGGCCTGAACACACATGTCACCAAGTCCATCAGGCGCCAATGGGAATTATTCATTCCAAAAGATGTCACTAGTAGCTCATAATGACCGTAATGAGTTCTAAATGCGGTCTTAGGGATATTCGTTGCCCTAATCCTATGCTGATGGTAACCGGATCTAAAATAAATCTAGGAAATTACTGCCACATAATTAAACTGATCAAATGGATCATTAATACGAGGGATAGGACAACGATTCTTCACAATCACCTTATTCAACTTCTTGTAGTCAATACACAACCACATGGATTTGTCCTTCCTATTCACAAGTAGGATGGGGGCACCCCAATGCAACACACACGACTGAATGAATCCCTTACCTAAGATATCCTAAAACTTAACATTAAGCTTCTTAAGATTTATAGGAGCCATGTGATAAGGAAAAATAGAAATAGAATAAGTGCCCAACTCAAGGTCAGTAGAAAAATCCATATCACGCTATAGGGGTAAGCCAGGTGGGTTTATAGGAAACACATCCAAAAACTCACAGACAATAGGGACTGACTTAACTTGAGGAACCTCCCTACTCAAATCCCGCACTTAAGCGAACTAAGATGAGAAACCACTAACCACTAACCTCTGAGACTGAATAAAAGAGATAACTCCAACCATTGTGTGACTACAAGAGCCCTCTCACACCACCAGTGAAATTACAGGCATGACTAAGGTAATGGTCTTAGAAAATAAATACAAGACCGTAGAATAGAGGGATAACTAGTCGATTCCCACAATCACATTGGAATATACCATATCATGCAATATAAGGTCAACACGGGGTAAAAATATGCAATAGCGCTGCCAAAGACTCCATTCAAATACTCAAACGTGAAGCATAATTCATAGATACATATGAAAATTAGAGCCTAGATCAAATAAAGCTGAGGTGGGCTGATTGCATAAAAGAATCATACCTATGATAACATCGTCTGATGATTAAGCCTCCACCCTTACTAAACTTACATATAGATAAGCCTGAATTCCTCTACCATGAGCATCAACCCTACCACCTGATCTTTCTCCTCAGGGACTATCCCGTGTACCCCGATAATCGCCTCTTTGGTCCTGACACTAGGCATCACCTTTAGCTGGAGTTGCTACCGCTGCACCAGGCCTAGTTGGGCGTGAAGCAGGTTCAACATTCCACACCTATCACACTCTCTAAACGAATGATTAGACTCTCAACAATCATTGCAACCCTGTGAATATCAACCCGTAACATAGACATGACCCCTGTTGCCTTTAGTACCCGACTGTTAACCCCTACAATTCTAACCCATGTTGACATAACTATGACTTTACCGATCCTCCTTTGAGGTCTGAAGTGAGGCCTTAACAGGCTGGCATACTACTAAAAGCGTTAACAAGGGCTATTATGGAAATTTTGGTCTAAAATAGGACCCACTATAGAAACCCTTATGCCTAGAAAACTTGTTTCTGCCCCTATGGGCCTCACAACAGAGCTGCTCAATAGTATGGGAATGTTGAACAACATTAAGAAAATAACAGCCTACTCAAACCATCGTCTGAAAATCAATCTGCTGCTGAAGTCTCAAACCTTTAACAAAGTATCAAACTCTCTCCTCCTCAATAGACAATATCTTAGTAGCATGACGGAAGAGCTCTTGAAACCTCATCTCATACTTAGACATGGTCATAGAGCCCTACAAAAACCTCGAGAACTGATCTTGAAATCTATCTCTAACAGTCTATAGGATAAACCTGGCAAGAAAGGCCTCTAAGAACTCATTCAAGGTAACCTTTGGAGACCCCGAGGTCTGGTCTCTATATAGGAATGCCACCACTACCTGGCTGGCCCATCAAGCAGATAAGCAGTTAAGTTGGGTCACCTTGACTCCACTAGGCCAAAGGTATAAATCTAATTCATGCAAGTAGTAAAAATCTACTGGGCATCCTTCATAATCTCCCAAAAAACTTTGGAGGTGATAATCTCAAAAGCACTCAGAACATTTTTTTTCTACTCTAGAGGCATAGCTCTAGCCGCAATAACTTGCTCGGCTCACCCAAGTGGCACATGAACCTCAGGTGCCACTGCTGCAGGGTGACCCTGTGGTGTTGATGCAACTATAGCTGGGGTGTGCGACATATCCCCAAGAACTGTCAATAGTTGAGTCATGGCTGCCAGGAGATCGAGAGCCACAACTAGGCCAGGTGGTGGTTATGCAAGCTCCAGCCTAACCCCTGAAACGGAACTTGATCTTTCTGAGTATTCACTATAGAATCTAGAGTCCTCTCCCTATCACGTGCTGGTTCTACAGCCCTAGTACAGTGCTACGGTAATCCTCAATCCCTAGTTGGGGTTCTATATGTGGAACTAGGTGGATCACCCTCGGCAACCGAATGACGCATATAATCCATCATGCAACAAAATGAAACAAGTAAGATTCCATGAAAATAGTAAGAAGCATGATACACGAAGAGGTACAAAAGAATGAACAATCATAACAAGACCATATAGCCCCCCCCCCCCATGATAGAATATGGACGTGTGTGCACCGATCCTTAAGAGTACTAGGCGTTAACTTTGAACAAGAGAGACCTGTGAACCTTGGGCTCTAATACCAATTTGTCAAACCTAATTACTTAGGTCATGATGGTACCTACTATGACCCACCAATAGGTAAGCCAACCCCTAACCCAAAATGACAAGTAATCTGTGTAAAGGCAAAAACATAGGGAAGCAACAACTTACATACCACAGTAGGAGAATAAGCAAAAGCAAACAAGAACATTTGATCCCTCCCATAACCTGGAAGTCCACAAGTATAGAGCTTCTAAATAAAGAGTACATGTCCAAAAAATGGACCAAAAATAAAAATTCTTGTCTCAAAAATGCTAAAGACTAATCAAAATTTATATGGAGAGAGGAAAAAGATTAGAATGTCATGTACTTTCTCTCGCCTGTGAATTCAGCTATTATAGGCTTTATATCAACGATGAGAACTTGTGCTCGAACTTGCATCACAAAACAGATACAAAGTTTGGTATGAGTATCAAAAATAGCAGGTACTCAGTAGGCATCATAGGGCGACTGAGCATGGAAAGTAAAGGCAACATGAAATACTAGAATTTTAACACATTAGAGATCAAGAAATAGAAAATTAAAAGGAATGCACACGAGTGAACTAAGAACAACAATGAATTAGGGCAATGAACTAAACCTAACTAGCCCCCATATGCCACAAAGGTACACTCGTGCACAAGTTTAAGTAAACCCAAATGGACCCCCATAAGCCCGAAGATACACAGAATATCAGGGATCTAAATAACAGAAAATGAGGGTATTTCAAGAATAGCCACAACCTTTCCCAGATTAAAACTATGGTAAAGGAACTCAAGTAACCAAGTAGAACCATCCTCTCATGACTTGAAACTGACTACAGGATTGGTCACATAGTCAGGATTAGAAATTGAACAAAGATGAAAGGTAACCGCCCAGTATGGACTTGAAACTAATCAAAGGGTAAGTGTTCTCAAAATCAAGTAGAATAACCCAGTAAATACTTGAAACTAATCAAAGGGGAATAAGTGGGGACAATTTCTGACTAAAAGAGATGAACACGAGAGCCTCAATATAGGAGCAAGGATTGGAAAGAAACTACAATGACTCTAATTATTTTGACAACTTAATACTCATAAAAACCATAGCACGGGACAACCTCACAGATTTTCAGGGAGCCACTCCAGGTCCTACCTCAAGTCGATACCAAATCACTTATAAGCCCAAAATAACCTCCATGCACACTGAGTCGGTAACACGAAGATAACCAAAGAATTAAAGGGAAATTTTAGCTAAATTTTCACCTTACTAAGTATCATACAATTAGATCCCAGTCTGCTATATCAGTCTACTGGGAGCTAAGCCATCTGAAGTGATGTTAGAGAGATTTGAAGGCCTATCGGCTTAAACTATGCAAGTATATGGAAATCACTAGTCTACGCCTAGAATAAGGTCAACCGTGCTAAATATCAATTAAGAATAACAAGTCAAACACACCAAAAGTTAAGGATGATCTAAAATGTCAAAACTAGTATGCTCTTAGTCCTAAAAATCTAATATAATATCCTAAAACATAATTTCTAGAAAACTTTACATGCTCAACTAGATCACCACAAAAAATAGTACAAATCAACATACATTTACATAGTATAGCTTAATTTAAGGATCAAGAAGCCGTAGCCTACATTAAATTGGACCGCGTGTGCTCCTACTTACAAATCTAGAAATTTTTCCTTCCGAACGACCTCCAAATATTTCCAAGCGATGAAAAATAGTATAACAATGTTAATACGGTCGGTTAGACACCAAAAATACAATAAACAAAGACAAACCCAAATTTGAGTGAAAAATAAGAACTGTGGGACACACACCAAATATTCGAGAATTGACTTTGTCAGAAGGTCCAATATACCTCCTTGAACTTGTATTCCAAAACACACAAAAATAAGGGTTTGGAATAGCCCGAACGAGCAACATACAATTAATTCACAATTAAAGAATAAAGAAATGGGGTTGGAATCCCTTTTAGGGCAAATTTTACATCAAATAAACACTCTCTATCAATCCCCTTTTATGTCAACACGTACCCCAGAACTTCCTGAACACACTGGCCTATAAATCACCTTAATCAGAGCTCAAAAGCTATCAGAATCGTAATTGAAAGAAAGTTGGTTGGGGCTTTGGTCTTAATTTAAAAGACAAGACGGGAATGTTCATTGCGGTCTTGTTAAGAGGGCCCTCAATCGTGGAGGTCTGGAAGATTGTCCTTCACGAACATAGAGGAAGTTGTTGCATTCATAGAGACCAAAAGGTCAAAGCTTTGCGAATGCAGCAAGAGGCCTGCGAAAGCTAAGAACAACGGTCTAGAGCTCTGTGAACGCAGCAGTGTAGCCTGCAATTGAACACACCAAGGGACCTAACTCTTGTAAGCACAACCAAGTCTATGAAAACATGGAGGTAACCACTCTGGCCTTCATGAACGCGGCCAAGAGCACCATGAACACGAAGAGACCTTAGTCCTGCACTAGTAAATGCACATCATCTTGTTTGGCCAAGTCCAAAAATCCCCCAATGGGGTGCTCGAGATTTGTTCAGAACCCTGTGCGTGCAAAAAAAATATGCTACCCCACAAAGTATGACACTCCAAAATTAATGAAGTCAAAACTTCCAACTGAGGTCATCTCAATAAAAACTGTGTCCCATTCCCAAGCTCAATTTTAAGACAAATTCCACAAGGGGGCTCACATTTGTCCCCGAAGCCTCTAGATGCACATGAAAGGTCATTCTAGACAAAACTCAACATTTTAGAGCTACTAGAACCACTAGAATTATATTATGAGTCTGTCTTCCTAAAATTTTGACCAAAGTCAACCGTTCAAGTTTCAAATGCTCCAAAACACATATACTTGCAAAAACTCAAATGAACGACCAAGTGACCGAGCTATCAATCCCAGTAATTCATAAATGACTTGGGATCACTATAGGAATGCTCTAAATGATGAAAAGAAGGCATGTACACATAAATGACTAGGAGGGTCATTATAAAAACCTAGCATAGGTAAAAATACTGTGTTTTCTTTCATAAGTCCAAGCCTTGGTGGACAGAGTTTACCCGTTATTACATGAAATTAGTTGAGGTGGGCGCAAGGTGGCCTAAACACCACTATTATAAGAAAGAGAATATTCTTAATGGTTGTACAATAACTCTATTATTTGGCATCCTTGTTACTAGGAAATCTCCCTAATTTTGTGTTGATGATACTCCTATGAAAGAGCTCGAATGTATGTTGTAAACCATAAACTAGTGAACATTTTCTCCCTTATTTTCTATTCTCTCATACCTTTGATCAAAAACATCTTTTGGTTGTTAAAAGCACCATATATTGCTCTTTCTAGAGATTTATGTTATATGAGGAAGTTGAGCTATTCAAAATTTTAATGCTATGTTCATGCAACAAAGCTTGCAATTGTTGCATGTGTGATACCCTAGAGAGGTGATGTGCTCTCTATAACTGTAAATGGTTATCATTTGTTTAAAGATATTTTTGTGGCAAGAAGG
Source organism: Solanum etuberosum (assembly GCA_029582245.1). Taxonomy (NCBI): domain Eukaryota; kingdom Viridiplantae; phylum Streptophyta; class Magnoliopsida; order Solanales; family Solanaceae; genus Solanum; species Solanum etuberosum. Next base: position 28,155 of record JAJONR010004662.1, on the reverse strand, counting down.
TTTTTCTTGGAAGGTGTGATATTTGGGTTTGATTGATATTATGCAAGAATGTCATCGAGGTTTTATTAATTGTTGATTTGGAATAAGTGCCTTATCTAGCAGATAAGCTGAGGAGTTGAGTATCCATATTTGATTGAACATGATTTGTTTTGAGAAGCTTTTGTATGGCATAATTTTTCCTAGTTATTCCTTTATAACTAAAATGGTAGTTTGGTGTACAAAACAGCCCACATTAGTTGATTCTGCAGAAGGGACGCACCCGAAGATTGGTGATGTAGATGCAACCATTAGTGGCTGATTCCACGGCTCGAATATGTGACGTATATGTTACACTGAGACAATTTTACCATTTTCCCAAGGTTCCCCTTCAGTATTCCATTATAAATAAAAATAGTGAAAAATTTCTGCTTTTCATTTAGTTCTTTCCCTATTAAAAATCTTCTTAACTTAAATTAATATTCTCGTCTATATCACATCGGAGGCTGCTTTAATAACTAATGGGAGATTCTACTCAATGTCATATTTGAAAGTTATAGTGTGTCAGTTTGATATTTTTTTTGTGTATTGTTTTGAAGTGTTTTGCTTCCTGTCCATAGAGATTCTAGAAACAGGAATCTGCAAAAACTAAGTCGTTCCACATTAAAGGATGTGGTTGAGGTATTCTAGCTTATGAGAATATAAAGGTAATTGTGCTGAAGCTATTGTAGTTATTGCTTATTTACAATTACTATTTTCTCTTAAATATATTGAAGGCCTTTGAGAAGTAACTATAGTAATCGGCTTATGGATTATTTATAATTACTAATTATCCTCTATTGACCAATTGTTCCTCTATCTTTACATTGTTAGACTAGACAGTTCATCATGGAATAGTGTGGAGAAGTGCTATTATCTGAATCATTAAAGAAATGGTTTCTGACAAATGAAGCTCATTGTAAGTTATCAACAATACAAATGATTATCAATGCATCTACATATAACTTCTATAATTTGGTATCATTTGTACAGAACTCAGAAATCCATACATAATTTCTTTGAATAATAATTATTTCATTTATGCTACCCAAGAGGAAACTCTTGCTAGATTCATAAATCATTTAGGCACTACATCAGTGATCCGAACCAGTATAAAAACATCTGGTGTTCTTTTATATTTTGTCCTTTGCTTATTTATTTTTTGAAAACCTAATCTACAGGAATAGTCTGCTACTCACAAACTTTAGTCTACTACGGTAATTTTAATTCACCCCCTCTTAACATTCATATATTCGAGAAGAAACTGCCAACGTGAAGATGGTGGAGCATGTTAATCCTGGGGATGGGATATTTATTTGTGATTGTGACCTTGTTCAATTAACAATAATCAATGCACATCCTTAAAGAACTGTCACGACCCAAGGTAGCCCCTAGGCGTAACATGGAGTATAAGACCCCGAGAGGCCCCATACAAGCCACTTAGCTTCAATCATACAAGAAATAGAATAAAGAGAGTTAAAGACAGTTTCAATATATCAAAGTTTTATAAAGAAAACTGGAAATCTAAACATAGTCTCAAAGCCATCGAGTAGACAAGAATGAATCTGGGCGAAGCCCGTACATCATGTTCCGAAACTGAAAATAAGGGTAGACTGAAAATAGTAAGAGTTCGTCCTCGAAGCACGAGGACTAACCAAAGATCGAAATCTCCTCAATGAACTCTAGCAACGAAACTGGGAACCCTGACTGTCGGACCGTACATTTGGGGAAATATAGGAAAGAGTATGCGTCAGTACAAAATATATACCAAGTATGATAGCCATGCATAAAATATTTAAAAAACATACTTAAAATAGATACCTTCATGAAATGCAATGACCAAGCTAAAACATGAGATAAAGAGTTATAAAACATGAGTCATAAAACATGGTCAATGCACATAGTCATCATCTTAAACATGTATGAGTAATTCATTGAAATAACTTTAGTTCAATATAACTTTCTTGTGGGAAGTAGCCTTAACCGACACATAAGACCATGAGAGCTATCATCATAGAATCCAGTGTCTGCCCCACATCGAAAAGGGGTTTTCCTCCTTGCCAAAGTAAGGACCATGAAATTCTATCTTATGTGGATCCACTAGCTAACGTCTATCTAGACAAACCTATGTTGGCACATAGTTTATGGGACATGGGTAATCGCCACTTGTCCACTCGGTACTAAGCTTAAATTCCACGGAATAGTTCTTATTCATATTCATCTTAGCTCTTAAAGGAACATGGGTAATGACCTCTTGTCCTTACATCATATGACATGGGTAATCCCCTCTTGTCATACAATTAAAGACCATCCCCTCTTGCCTCAACATTAGAATAACTCCTTAGCATTGGTTCATTTTAGGTTAGAAAACCTTTCACAATTCATGGTTACATGAGTATATGAGAAATCCTTTCAACAACATCATTGATACTTCACTGTCAAAGCATCCCTAAAACATTTACATAAATTTCATGAGATCATAAACTTCTCTTTCATAATCCTAAACTCACATTATATAATCATAACTTAGAACACATGGGGATTACATGGGTTCATGGAGGATCATCATAAAAACATGCGATTAACTCAATTCATGCATAAGCGGTCATATTTCAATCAATTAAATCAATAATTAAGAGAACCCATAACAGAGAAGAAAAATCCTAACTCAATTGGAGAATTCTTACTTTGAAATTTTGAGAAGTTGGGAACTCCATGGAGGAAAGGCTTCCATGGATAAAATATATCATACCTCAATACCAATTTGTTAACTTCAATGGAGGAATTGGAGACTTGGCTTTAAACCCTAGGTTGACCCCTTGTTCTTTAAGCTTTCTAGAGAGAAATATTTTGAGAGGAAGACTTATTCTTCTTTTAAAAATTTGAGAGAATGATTTCAATTGGAAATTGTTGGGGTTAAAAACACTTATATAGGGGTTTTGTGGAAGGGTCAAACGACATAGTATTATGATAAAATAATTAGAACAAGACCCAAAGCCCCTAAAAATAATAACTGCCGACCCAGACGACGGCTAGACCGACGGTCCGTTGGTAAGACCACAGACCGTCCTGTTAGGGCGTCATTCGGATCAAAGGATAGGTTATGAGGCCTTGATCAACATACCCCCATCCACGGACCATTGGTTCAACGATGGTCCATTGGTCCTGGCCGTGGATCCTAACTTTTGATCTTGAATTTTGTCAAAGTATGGGGCTCACCTACAAGGCCTACCTACCACTCGTACATTGAACGACGGACCATCCCGGTGAACTGTTGAAAATGAACTGGAACTTGGTATTTTGGAGAAAATTGACTGCCAACCTATGGTCCGTGCATCAAACGACGGACCGTCGGTCCTGGAACCAGATTTCTTGAAAGCTAAAATTTTTACCCTCTCTCAAATCCAAGGTATTACATTATCTCCCCCTGGGATCATTCATCCTCGAATGAGATTCAAGACATTATAAGGAAGGTAGAAACTAAATCTAACAACCCAACATGCATGCAATTATATAAATGCACATATCCGAGGAGGAAACATCAACTCCAAGCTAAAGCATGTTTAAAACATCATATCATGAAGTCTATATGCAACTCATACTCAAATGCACATAAACATGTGGAAATCAATCAAGTTGACTCATTGTCTCAAAACTTAAGCCTTTTCATGAACATGCAAAAATGAGGAAATCATGGGAATATCTAAGACACATGACACCAAAAGAGTAAACCATGAGAAACATCAATACCTCAAGCTTGAGTAGTGGTAGAAGGAAAGAGATGAGGATAACAGGACATCATATAAGCCTCGGCCTCCCAAGTAGCACCCTCAACTAAATGATTCCTCCACATAACTTTCACGGAAGCAACTTATTTATTTCTCAACTTCTTGACTTGCCGGTCTAAGATCTCAACCGACACTTCCTCATAATAAAGATTCTCCTTAACTCCCAAATTTTTTAAGGGAACTACAGATGTAAGATCTCCAAAACATTTCTTCAACATGGAGACATGGGAAACTGGATGCACCAATGCCAACTCATTATGCAATTCTAGTTAATAAGCAACCTTACCAATACGCCTCAAAATCTGATATGGGCCTACATATCGGGAACTAAGCTTCCCTTTCTTGCCAAACCTTATTACACCCTTCATGGGTGAAAGTTTGAAGTAAACCCAATCATTCACATCAAACTCAAGATCTCTTCTTCTAATATCATCATATGACTTTTGTCGACTTTAAACCATTTTCAACCTTTCTCTAATAAGTCAAACTTTTTCCATTGCCTCAACTACAAACATCATACCTATTAGGGCAACCTTACCCATCTCAAACCAACCTATAGGAGATCTACACCTCCTACCATACAAGGCCTCAAATGGAGCCATACCAATACTTGAGTGATAACTATTGTTATATGCAAACTCAATAAAAGGCAAATGATCATCTCAATGACCCTTGAAATATATTGATAACACTCAACTACACTTCATCCGATTCTAAGTGTAGGCGGTCGCAATCAAGTATAAACCCAAAGAAGAGTTGGGGTCGATCCCACAGTGAGTGATACGGTAAAGAACTCAATTACAAAGTGAAATCGTATTCTAACCATTTGTAGCAGTAGATATTTTTTGAAAAAATAAAGTAAATGGCAAGGACTTGACAATTAATGTCAAATGGGGGGATTTGAGTGAACAATTAACAACTACGAACAATCCGGACTAAACAAGTAGAGAGGGATCCTTGGGAGTGTGATTGATTGAATGCCAATTTCGCTAAATGGGTGATTATTATTTACTAGAAATCGTTGAATCTTAATGGGTAGGCTAGGATTTAGGTGTAATAGCCATTTCTCAATCAACTATTATTAATCAAGCGAGTTCTCTCGAACCTCGACATGCATAAAAAATATGAACAGACCAATACCTCAATTAATCTACTCTATCAAGATAGATTTGTAGGATTGAATTTAGGCCCACTTTATCAAGCTAAGTCTACAATAACCCAATCACGACAATAATCAATTAATAGTTTTGAGTCTAAAACCTCTTTCTCAAGCAAGCTTAGAATATTAGGCTAGAATTGCATTTGCAACTACAGTTCAAGTAGTATTTGGACTTGTTCATTATCGTCTTTATTGATGATATCCTCATTTACTCTACGAATGAGGAAGAATATGCGACTCATTTGGGAGTTGTTCTGCAAACTCTCAAAGATCGCCAGTTGTTTTCTATGTTTAGCAAATGTGAGTTTTTGTTACAATCAGTTGCTTTCCTCGGGCATAAAGTATCTAGCGAACGGATCTGAGTGGATTCTCTGAAAATAGAAGCAGTGAAACAATGACCCAGACCTACCTCTCCTATAGATATCAGAAGTTTCTTGGGTCTAGCAGGTTATTACAGAAGGTTCGTGGAATGATTTTCATCCATAGCTTCTCCATTGACTAAGTTGACTCAGAAAAAGGTTAAGTTTTAGTGGTCAGATGATTGTGAGATAAGCTTCGCAGAACTGAAAACTAGGTTGACTACAACTCCAGTTTTGACTCTACCAGAGGGTTCAAATGGTTATGTTATCTATTGTGATGTGTCCAGAGTATGCCTAGGTTGTGTGTTGATGTAGCGATGTAAGGTTATAGCTTATGCTTCTAGACAACATAAGGTGCATGAGAAGAATAATCCGACTCATGACCTCGAGCTTGCAGTAGTGGTTTTTGCACTTAAGATTTGGAGACATTACTTGTATGGTGTTCAGGTAGATATGTTCACAGACCATAAAAGCCTTTAGTATGTGTTCACCCATAAAGTGTTGAATCTTCGCCAGAGGAGATGGCTTGAGTTCCTCAAGGATTATGACATGACTGTGCTTTACCATCCTAGTAAGGCCAATGTAGTAGCAGATGCCCTTAGCAGACTATCTATGGGTAGTCTAGAAAATGTTGAGGAAGAAAGAAAAGAACTAGCAAAGGATGTTCACATGCTTTCTCGCTTGGGAGTTCCCCTTATGAGCATACCAGATAATGGTGTAATAGTTCAGAATGGGTCAGAATATTCATTGGCAGCGGAGGTTAAGGAAAAGAAGACAGTGATCCGATATGGCTTCAACTAAAGGGTGCAGTCCACCAGCAGAGAGTTGAGGTATTCTCCCAAGGGGGAGATGGTGTGCTTCGCTATCAGGGTCGATTATGTGTTCCTAAGGTGGGTGAGTTGAGACAGAAGATTCTTGCAGAATCCCATAACTCCAGGTATTCTATTCATCCAGGCGCCACTAAGATGTAACGTGATCTGCGGGAAGTCTTTTGGTGGAATGGCATGAAGAGGGATATAACAGTTTTTGTGGCTAAGTGCCCCAATTGTCAGCAAGTGAAGGTAGAACATCAGAAACCAGGGGGTATGACTCAAGAGATCAACATTCCTACTTGGAAGTGGGAAGTGATCAACATGGACTTCATTACAGGTTTACCTCATAATCGCAGACAACATGACTCCATTTGGGTGATAGTAGACAGAGTTACTAAGTCTCCACGCTTTTTTGCTGTTAAGACTACAGACTCGGCGGAGGGCTACACCAAGATTTACATTAATGAGATAGTCAGGTTGCATGGGGTTCCTTTGTCTATCATCTCAGATAGAGTTCCTTAGTTTACCTCTCATTTCTGGAAGTCATTTCAGAAAGGTTTTGGTACTCAGGTTAATGTTAGCACAATATTTCATCTGCACACGGATGCTCAGGCAGAGCGTACCATTATGACCTTAGAGGACATGTTGAGAGATTTTGTGATCGACTTGAAGGGTAGTTGGAATGATCACCTTCCTCTAATAGAAGTCACCTACAATAATAGATACCATTCCAGCATTCAGATGGCCCCTTATGAGGCATTGTATGGGCGTAGATGTAGATCTCCAGTTGGTTGGTTTGAAGTAGGTGAAGCAGCCTTGATAGGACCAGATTCGGTCCATGATGCTATGGAAAAAGTGCAGCTCATTATAGATAGACTTTAGACAGCCCAGAATCGTCATAAGTCTTATGTAGATGTAAGGAGAATGGACTTAGAGTTCCAAGTTGATGATTGGGTATTCCTGAAAGTGTCACATATGAAGGGGGTGATAAGGTTTGGCAAGAATGGAAAGCTCAGTCCTAGATATGTAGGCCCTTACAAGGTCTTGAAAAGGATTGGTAAAGTGGCTTACGAGTTAGAGTTGCCAGCAGAACTAGCAGCAGTGCATCCGGTCTTTCATGTTTCGTTGTTGAAGAAATGTGTGGGTGATCTAGCATCGATAGTACCTTTAGAGAGTGTGGCTGTGAAAGATAGTCTCACTTATGAGGATGTGCCAGTTGATATTCTTGATCATCAGGTTAGAAGTTTGAGAAACAAAGAAGTCGCTTCAGTTAAGGTTTTGTGGAGGAGTCAGTCCGTAGAGAAAGCTACATGGGAAGCAGAAACAGCCAAGAAGGCCAAGTATCCTCATCACTTTCCTTCCGATTCCATTCCATCTTGAGGTAATAGTTCCTCTTCAGTTTGTCAGTCATTCATGTGCAGATTCAGTCTTAGTATCATGTTTCTTCAGTTTGTACTTGCATTTTCTGCATATTTGCATGTCCTTGGAACTCAGTTCAGTCAGAAATCAATTTTCAGAAATTAGTGGTAGGGTTTGCAGCTCATTTCCTCCATTTTAGCTAGTTTAGTCTTCATTCGAGGATGAATGTTCCCAAGGGGGAGATAATGTAACACCTCGTATCCTAGACAGACCAGAAATGTAGAATTTCAGAAGTTGCAGGTGCCACCAACGGTGCCACCTACGGACGGTAGAGTGACCCACGGACCGTAGGTAGGGTTCCTTGGATGGCCACCTGTAGCTCCTCCCCAGAAGGCCCAGGAATTTTGGCCAAGTCTTGACCTACGCCAGGACTTACAGACCACGGTCCGTGGTCCAGGCCGTGGTTCAGACCCCCAGAATTCAAGTCCCAATCCCAATCGACGGTTGACCAGCACGGACCGTCAGTCCATCCACGGTCCGTCGGTCCCATCCGTCAGTGCCTCCCGACAACAGTTAAGTCAGGGGTCTTTTGGTCTTTTCCTTATGTGTTGGACCCCTAAACTACTTCGTTTAAACCTAAACTATGTAGTTTTGGCCAGTTTTAGCCTAGAAATATAACTAGAACTTACCTAAGTCAGATAATTCATCAAAACTTAGAAAAATTAGAGCGTAAGAGGAGAAAAAGGTCAAGAACCCTAGTTCAAGAACGCAGCAAGATTCCATCAGTTCCTGCCCCAAAATCGATAGATTTCTCCGTGAAATTCGTCACCAGGTATGTGGAATTTCACTAGTGGGTTTCATTCACCCATTAGGTCCCTAGAATTCAGCTAGAATCTTGATTCCCATGATATTATCTAGACCTAAGGTTTCTTGAATGTTAGAAATTGTTGGGTTTTAGCTGTTAGAATGATCAATATCAGATTATCATGTTGTTGCTCAGTTTCTTGCACGAAATTCAGAACCCTAGCTATGTAGTTCCTTTTTTTCATGAATTACACATGCTAGGCAAGCTATTTCAGTTATATATATGCTTCAGTTTATGAATGTCATCTTATAAGATATAATTGTTGCATTCTCATAATTTACATGTCAAAACATCGAGCTATCCATGTTTTACAGTATTCAGTCATAATGTGTTACATACATATTCAGTTGGGAGTAGACTTAACATCGAGTTGGACTAGGGTTCAGCGTACCCGTATAGTCCAGAACTACGTGACCCGTAGGTTGTAAGTCCCCACTGTGGGCATCATTTAAGTGATCATGCCAGTCATGCCTTTATACCTCTGGCATGGTATATTGGGTCCTCTCGATTGGGCGTATACATCAGACTGCACATTTAACTCATGTGGTTTTATGTCGGTTATTAGTAGCTCCCACAGTCATATTCTGGTGCATTGACTAGGTTATCAGTTACAGTTCAGTATTCAGATTCAGCATATCATGTACTTGGTCATTGCATTCAGTTAGCTCAGTATTTCAGTATATCTCAGTATTTACATTCAGTTAAGATTATATCATTGCTCTTATTGCTTTGATCAGTTATGATTATTGTTCAACTTTACTCTATCCTGCATGCTCAGTACCTTTCAAGTACTGATGCATACTATGCGCTACATCTTCTCGTGATGTAGGTTCATGTTCTCAGCTTCCAGATCACGCATAGATGGGTTCCCAATCTTCAGTTCAGCAGCATCAGTGGTGAGTCCTCATTCTTCGAGGACGATTGACATGATTATCTTTCTACTTTTAGTCTTAGTTTCAGTTTTTGCTAGTTTTAGCTAGGGCATGTCCCAGCATTTCTAGTCAGTTACAGGCTTTATTTCAGACATAGTTAGAATCAGCTTTAGTATTTGAGTTTTACTTTTCAGTTATTGTTAAACTCTCCGCATTTATATATTCAAATGTAGTTTGGGTATTCTCCATTATTTCAGATTTATCTTATGATTAGCTTCCTCACAATGTTTATTGATTCAGCTTTCTTTAAGTATGCTTATATTATGCCAGCAGGGTTAGCTTGGGGTCACTCGTCATCCTAGGTCCCGTGTCAGCGTCAAAGGGGTAGCTCGGGGAATGACAGGTAGGCCACACAGATGATGAGTGGTGATTTCCACTCATTTGAGGCCTCTTTAGGTCAGCAATTAGAGTCCTCAATGCCTAGTTTTGTCATATTCTAATGATATGTTAATGTTTTGCAGCTATGAAGGCTAAAGAACATGGCAAGGATGAATACATGAAAAAGATGCTAAGAATAATAAAAGGAGTACAAACTCCCAACTGATAGTCGCCAAACCAAAGGGTGGATTGCCCAATTAGCCTGACCTCGGCCAATTTGACAATGTTCACAATTCAAAATATTCAAGGAAAATCGGTGGACTAATGATTAAATGGAGATTCACTGAAGCTAAATGGGTGAATTATAATTCCATCAGTGAAAGTGACAGACTTCTGAGTAAGAATGAAAGCTAAAAGGGTGAACAAAGTGGTAATCGATGATCCACCGAATGTGAAAGGCTGACTGGATCGAGTTCCCCAACTGAGGTTCAAACACCTAAACCCTGAAGCAAAAGAAGGGAAAGCTAAAAGGGAATGAGCGATTCACCAAATCATAAAAGCGAGCCTGACTAATGTCACTAAATAGGTCGAAAATAGATTTTTGGACTAATTTTTGGGAAACAATAAATAATCCAAAGGAGAGAGAAAATGTATCGATTTTTGTATCATGGTTTAGAAATCAGACTTTGTATGAGATTTTAGAATTCTAATATCCATACCTTTTGGGAAATATTCTTAGTTTTTGGGGTTTTTTAACAAACTTGTAATGGACATTTGAAGGTTTAATTGAAAGTCGGTGTGGAAGATTATTTCTTAGTATCAACTCTCTAATGGCAGAAACTTAATTGGTATATTTTCTTTTCCTTTTATGATGCTTGGCTAAAATCCCAATTCTAGTTTTCTAACAGCTTATCCATGGTTGTTTAGCATTATTGAGAAAGCACATATACCCCTATTTGAAATATATACCAATCCCCACACCGGTAGTCACATTTTAATTGATTGAATCCCTCATTTTAGTTTAAGTATGATAATCTATACCAAAACCCTTTTCGTAAATTTGGTTAGATCATCCACCCATTTGATCTAATTAATACAATGAATTGGTTTGCATTCTTAATTTTTCCTAATTGAATTTTCTACACTATATCACTCCTTGTCAGATTTAACCCCAACTCTCTTGTTTGGTATTATTATTTCTAACTGCTTGCTCTTCTAATTATTTTTTAGAGTAGTTTGAGCTTTATCAAAAATGATGTCGTTACCGAGGAGTGATGGCTATGATTTCACCTTGTGAATTTAGTTTGTGAACTAATTTACCTTTAGTAGATTGTTGTTTGGTGTTGTTGTTGTGTCTTATTCGCAGATGGAACCATGAGTGAAGATGCTAGTAACTATGGGCAGAATGATAATATGGGAGATATGAACGACGTTCATGTGAACATCGTTCAAAGCACAGGAGTAATTCGATTTCCTCCTTCCACCAGGAGAGCAAAGTTCCATGTAATTGGAACCATGCTCCAATTGCTTCAAATGAGAGGACTGTTTGTAGCCCTTGCTCATGAAGACCCCCATGAATATTTTTGAAATTTTTTGGATGTTTGTGGGCCGTTCATCTTTAAAAACATCTCCCAAGAATCTATTGGCTGAGGCTATTCCCATTCTCCTTAGTGGGTGTAGCTACTAGATGGTTAGCCGAACTACCAAATGGTTCTATCACTTTATCGGAGGAACTAACCAAAGAGTTTCTTGAGAGATTTTCCCTCTATCGAAGATGATAAAGCTTAGGGACAAAATCTAGAATTTAAAAAGAGTGGTAGGTGAACCTCTTCAAGAGACCTGGCTGCGATTTTGTAAGTTGCTACTCCAGTGTTATTTCTAGTGCTGCACTATTTAATTTACTTGGGTGATACTAAATAATATTGATTGAACCGTGCCCATGAACTAGGATAGATGATATTTTGCCTGAAATTGTTAAACTGATCATTAAGGTTAGATTTTGAAATTGAGTGTTTAATAGGTCTAGATTTTGTTTCGATTGAGTATGGGTGAAGTCTAATTAGCCCTGTGTTCTCCTGAAGACTTGTATTTGCCTAATGATTGATAGGGTGACATCTTTCTTAAGGGAAAATCGCCAAATTTCACAATATATTGTAAAATTTCGGGGAAGCCTGAGCATCCTTGGGTAGAATAGCATGTAGGTAGAATGTAAAATTGATTGTGTAATGGGTATTGTTTCGTGTTAGTGTTAAATATGTGATAAATAGGCATTGGGCTAAATTATATTTATCGCGGGCTTGTCTTAGCTCACCAAAGAGATTAAGTGAATCATCGAGTAAGCCCATATCTCCTTCAGAGTTTGAATATGTGACTTGGGTACTATCACATTCGGCGGTCTTGTATTAGCTCGCAAAAACAAACTCGGTGGATCGCCAAGTTAGAGTGGACATCGCCTTTCTACATGTTCCCAAAATGTTTTGCACTTTCACTTTCGGCGGACTTGTCTTAGCGAACCGAAAAAAACTCTGTGGATCATTGAGTTGGAGTTGACATCGCCTTCTATGCTTGAGTTGAATTTAATTTTATATTGCTAATTTCCACGAGCTCACCTAAGCTCGCCTAACTTGTTAGGTGTATGGACTTCCCAGTCGGTGAGCCTTAGAACATGTTTTTAATTGTGTTTGTTTTTTAGCTTAGTTTCAACTACTCTTGACCCCATTTGTGGTTTAATTGTTGTGTGTTGCAGGAAATGGGAAAATCTAAGAATAAGAGAGCGGTCTCCTCTGATTCCGACCACGAGTCTCCACCTCCACCCCCTTAAAAAAGAAATAGGGGGATAACTATCAATGAGCCCTCTCAGGTTCCTTAACAACAAGCTAATCCACACTCTGCTACATGTGTGAGTGAGGAACCAAAGAAAGCAGTGACAAAGAAATGGACATGCATCTGATCCAAGGTGCCACAAACCTTCTAATAACATGCCTCCCGAGTTCTCCCTATTATAGCTCCAATATCCCTCAATAGGTTCAAAGAGAAAGGAGAACGAACAAGGTGATGAGTGACTATCTCAAAATCTGGAATACAATTAAATTCCACGGGTTTGAGTTGTCTGCAAGAGCTCGACCCCCATATGTCCCAACTTGGGTGAGCGTTTTCTACATGGCTTGTGTAAAGTCCTTTCCAATAAAGAGAAAAGGCATGGCATGGAGACCCTTTGAGGAAGTTAAGGTCCAATGGAAAATGATATAGTTTCACGCAGGTGCCATCAAGTATATCCTGGGCATTAAGGGTAATAGGATCAACTTATACAAGCTCCCGAAGAAGAAGGTCTTGGATGCACTCAAGGGCTGGCTCTCACCCCTCATTTCTAATATTACTACTCCACGGATCGCTGACAAAATGAAAATAGAGAAGAAAAATATGAACATCAACTCCCCAGTATTAGTTCAGGTTTATAAAGAACAACCTCATATCACCCCATAATGAGTCAATCCTCTGGCATTTGAAGGTTTTCTTTGTTGGCAACATCATTGATTGAACAGAGATCCATGTTAGTGCTATTATCGAGGAGAAGATGTTAATGACATCTCATCAAGCAAACCTCTCTCCCATTCCCAAACTTGATCACATAGTTGTGTGAGGTTGCTAGAGTGCTTTATAGAGAAAGGACATATATTCGAGTAACCCCTTCCTTTTCCAATGACATTTGGAATATAGACGTAGATTTTTTGAGAGATGATCTTTCTAGGAGAAAGCCACCACCAATTGATACCACTCCGGTAGTGGACCCTACAACTTTGGAAGTTGATGTTGATCATGACGCTACTTCTGTGGATCCTTCAGGTACCATTCCAACCTCTTTCATGCCTTCTACTTCAACGTGTCCCTCTACCTCATCTATACCTACCCCTACATCCCAGCCTCCATTGACCTAAGCGTTGATATATCAGATGGGCACCCTTGCCCGTTCTGCAGATGTTAGGGCATTTAGGATAGAGAGAGATGTATAAGATTATTAAGTGAGCGATTGAGGATGTGATGTGCCTGGTGAGGGGGGAAATTGTGATCTATAGGACCACTCTAGCGTGATATGGGGAGAGGTTGGACAACCTCACTACTAAAGTAGAGGCTAGAGAGAAGAGTGAGGGTAGCTCTATAGATCTTAATGAGTTCAATGGAGAGGTTGCTACTCATAGGGCTGATTTAGACCAGCCGAGGTCCACTGATATATCCATGTTTTGGGGTGAGATTCCCTTAATCGAGATGCTCGAGTTTGTGCCTCCTTCTGAGCCTAGAGATGATGCACCTGGTTGCATAGTTTAGCAACTAGCTGACATAGATGATGAGGTTGGTGGTGATGATGATACTGAGGAGAAAGATAAGAAAGAGTGTAGGAGATAGGATGAGCGAAGGATAGTGGAGACCTTGATAAAGCTGAAGGAGATTGAGGAGTCGATAGTGCATGCGACGATGGTGAGATTTCATCTGGAGACTTCCACAGTTGACACTAGTGGTGTTTCTTCAGACACCACTATTCCTGCCACAGATGTGCCAGTCACTAATGCTATTGTGGTACCTCTTGGGCTAGATGTGCAGGGTAGTAATGCACATGATGATGTCATCCTTTCCGAGCCTCAAGACCAGAGCTTGTCATAGGAATAGCCTATCAGAGGGACCTTTCACTCATTCTCCTCATGTATTTACATTTTGATAGCATTGAGGACATGGTTGGTTTATTTTTGGTAGGGTGAGGCCACTTGTGCCTATATTCCACTTTTTGCTTCTATTATGGTATTTCTTTTTTATGATATATTTGTCCTATTTTGGTATTTAAAGATTTTTGTAGTATTTTGGCTTTCTTTATCATAATTGGTTGTTTTGATTGATTTTGTCTCTCTACTCATTGCCCCATGATTTTGGAGTTTTGAAATGATTGAGACTGCTTTTGTTTTCATTATTGATGTTTAAGGATCGATTATGTCCAATATTGATGTCTTGAATAGTACTCTTGATGAGAAATGTATTTTTGTGTTGATGCTGGAAGAAGAAATCGATGTGGCTAAACTTTTGAATGGTCTCTTTTATTCTTGTGTTGAATAGTTGTGTATTGATGTGAGCCTTGCAATGAACATCACACACAAGCTTTTTGATTTTTTAGAGCTCTGCTAATGATTGTGTTCGGAGTTTGATGTGTGGTGAGGTCCTACTTGAAAGCATGCTTATTAAGTCTTAGAATTTTCCTTGTTAATCTAATTGTCTAGCCTTGGTGAACACAAAAAATGATTTTGGTTATGAATTTTGAGAGGAAACCCAAATGATCATACCTTTTGTGACTATCTTGTGAGGGTGTGCAACCATCTTGGCACCATTTGAGCCTGAACCATTTGTTGTCAACCTTCTTAAAACATTTTTACCCAAACTGTCCCTATCTTTTCACCCATAAATCCTTTTCTAAGCATTGATTTGTTTGAATAGCCAACTTAGACTAAAAACCTAATTTGGGGATATTGATAGAAAGGAAGAGAGAAAGCCAAGTGCAAAATGAAGAAAGAAAAGTGATACTCAACTTTGAAGTTTGTTGCAAAAACAAGGAACCCCGCCATATAAAAAAATATATGAGAAAAAGTTTGAAAATTTAAATGAAAAATAAAATGTGATAAAATAAAAGGGGTGTCCAAAAATTGAGTGATAAATTGAAGTTTGAGTCTCAGAGTGAAAAGAATGGACATAACTTGAGAAGAGGTGAAGATGAGTACAACAATGCTATGAAAAGTTGGAGCCACTAAGATAAATTTACCATACCTTTACTCTCAGCTCCATTACAAGCCTAGAATGACCCTTGAGATCTTGCATAAGCTAGGTTGTGTGATGATTTGAAAATATGAGAAAACTTATGGGATAGATCTTGCATGTATTTCTTTTTTGGAGAGTGAGAGTTATATTGATTCCTAACTTCTTTTTTTACATGCTCTGTGCGAGCATGGAGTAAGTTTTTTTAGGTGAGGGCACTTGAATGATTTTGTTGAAACATGATTTTACATTAGAAAGGAAGTACTAGTGAGCTTGAGCTTCGATTGATACTTGCTAGTCATCATTTGAAGCTTTCTGAGCATGATTGAGTGTTGCATATACTTGATAATAGTCTTATGGTTGCACTTTCATGTTAACTCTGATTGAGAACTGTTGTTGAAACCCTGGTTGAACTTATTGTGTTCTTGATTTACTTGAGAACAAGCAAGAGTTTAAGTTTGGGGGGGGGGGGGGGTTGATGAGTGGTAGATTTCCACTTA
The DNA here is from genome assembly GCA_029582245.1 of Solanum etuberosum. Classification (NCBI taxonomy): domain Eukaryota; kingdom Viridiplantae; phylum Streptophyta; class Magnoliopsida; order Solanales; family Solanaceae; genus Solanum; species Solanum etuberosum. Next base: position 12,258 of record JAJONR010004662.1, on the reverse strand, counting down.
TTTGAGGCCTTTTTAGTGCAACAATTAGTGTCCTTAATGCCTTATTAGATTCTATTCCGATGAAATGTTGATGTTTTACCGTTTTGAAGGGTAAAGAACAAGGCAAGGAAGAATACATGGAAGAGAGGCTAAAAACATTGAAAGGAGTTCAGACTCTCAACTGGTAGTCGCCTAACTAAAAGGGTTGATCGCCAAATTAGCCTAACCTCACCCAAGTTGACAGTGTTCGCAATTAAAAATATTCAAGGTAGGTCGGCAGCCTAAAGATTAAACGACGATTCACAGAAGCTAAATGGGGGAACTACAAGTCCATCACCGAAGGTGACACACTTGTGAGTAAAAATGAAAGTTGAAAGAACGAACAAGGTGGTAATCGGCGATCACCCAAATGTGGAAGGCTGACTCGATTGAGTTCACCAACTCCAGTTCAAATATCTGAAGCCTGAAGAAAAATAAGGGGGATCTAAAAGGCAATCGGCGATCCAAAAAGTGAGCTCGACTAATGTCACCGAACAGTTAGAAAATATAATTTGGGCTAATTTATGGGAAAATATAAATATTTCAAAAGAGAGAGAAAATCCATAAATTTTTGTATCAAGTTTCACAAGTCAAACTTTGTGTGATATTTTATAATTCAAATCTTTTTACCTTTTGAGAAATATTCATAGTTTTTGGGGGTTTTTGAACAACCTTTTAGTTGACATTTGAGGGTTCAAATCATTGTGGGTGTAGAATATTATTGCTTAATTCAAATCTCCAATGGCTGAAAACATAATTGGTATATTTTCTTTTCTTTTTATGATGTTTGGCTAAAACCCCAACCCTAGGGGTGTGATAATGGGGTTGGGTTTGATTTAATTTAGTGTGTAATTTTTCTTGCTCTATTTTATTCGTATTCTTCCATGGATTTGAGTTATTTAGCAGGAGGTTGATTTATGGATTAAGGTTGCAAGCTTAATCCTAGACTAGATCTTTGATTGATGCTCAGAAGAGATCAATTGAAGTAGGTAAATAGATTAATGCATGCTATTTAGGGTTAGTTTCTATAGTTTGCTTGAAAGAGAAATTGTGGTTTGAGTCTAGTTGTCAAATTTGTTAGAAAGATAGATTCTGGTAAGGTATTGGGTTGATTTGTGATTCACATAAATGAGCTATAAAAGAGATTCTATGATATGTTGTTTTGAGATAGAAAGAAGATTAGTGTCATTAAAGATTACCTAGCTTATCCATGGTTCTTTAGCATTATTGAGTAAGAACATGTATACCTATTTGACATCTATACCAATCCCCACACACCTAGATCATCTTTTACTTGTTTGAGTCCCCCATTTTAGTTTAATTATAATAATTTATATCAAAACACGTTTTGTAAATTTTGTGGAATCATCGACCCACTTGATTTAATTTCTTCAATGAATTGCTTTGCCTTCTCAATTTCCTAATTGAATTCTCTGCACTATATCACTCCTTGTGGAATTCAACCCCGACTCTCTTGTTGGGTATTTTTATTTCAAACGCCTGCTTACTCTTCTAATTGGTTTTATAGTAGTTTTAAGTGTTATCAGCGAGCAACATCTGCTTTAGCGGCCTTGGCTCGCTGAAGTGGTCACTGGTTTACTGGCCAGGCAGACGATTTAGCGAGCTTGGCCAGCTTAGGCCCTATCGCTTAAGTGGCCCTGGATTCGCTTAAGGACTCTCTGCTTCACTGGCTAGGGGCTCACTTTAGTGATGCCCGCCTTCTTCTTGACCAGCCGCTTTAGCGACATAAGTGGACGCTTTTGTAGGACCTGTAGTTGTGTTATGACCACCCTGGTCAGCCTAATATCCTAATTTTCAAATTGCAACTTCCCCTTCATATTAGCTCCAAATTAAATGATACGAAGTTGGTTGTGATCAAAGAGCTTGGGGCTGCGCATTAGCGTGTTTGGGATGTATTGGGGATTCTCCGTTTGAGATATAATTCATGAATTATGTGTTGCATTACCTTAGTTCTTGTTCTCTAAGATGATATTTATGCATGTCGTTGCTTCTCCATGTTCCAAGCTCTGAATTGTTACCCATTTTGGAACACAAGTTTGGGGGTGGGGGGGGGGGGGTGGAATTTGACCTTCTGACAGAGTCATTTCTTGAATTTCCACCATGGGTCCCACGACTACCATTTTGACTCCAAATATAGTATGTCCCCGTTTTAAGTGAATTTAGTGTCTAAACAACCGTATTAATGTAGTGATTCTATTTTTGATAGTGTGGCAACATTCAGAGGTCGTTCGAAAAGAAAAAGTTCTAGGGACGTGGTTTAGAGCGTGAGCGGTCAGCCTTAACGTACGTTACGACTTTCCTTTCCCTAGTTTGGATTATGTGAAATAATATTGAATTGAGTGAATTGGGATAGGTACCTAGTTGATAATGCAATTTGCTTAGAAATCATGTATTAGGCTTATATCGGGATTTTCGAGATTAGAAGCATTCTAGTTGTGATATGTGATCATCCTTATCTTGTGGCTGGCCTTGTTTGTTGTTATTTTTTAATGTTTGAGAATGTTTGGCCTTAGTAGAGGCTTAGACTAGTGCCTATCATACACTTGCAATATTTGGAGCGTAGGCCTTAGTTTTGCGCCAACGTCGGATGGTTTATAGCTCATTGTAGACTTGTGTGGTAGACTTGAGTCTGATAGAATGAACCTTAGATTAGTCGTTGACTCAGCTTTGACAAACTTCTATACATTCTCCCTTTTTACATTGGCTTGTGAGACGCGTTTGAGATATTCGGCTTCGCTTAGTGACTGAGGACTGGAGTTGGTTGGAGCTTGGAGTATTGTTCTGGCTACCTAAGAGTGGTCTTTGTCCCACATTAGTTATATTGTGATTATTTGACATGATATCCATGTCTGAAAATTGATAGGGCTGTAAAACCTTTTCTTAACCAATGTTCACCAAATTGATGAACAATAACTACTAAAATAAACATGAATGATAGAAAGATGAAAATGGGAGAGACGTTCAAAGAAACTAGAAAAATATCCAAATCATCAATTCTTCGAAAGTGGCATGGATTCATTAATCATTCTTGCATATTTATGGAACTTTTTAAGATTCAAATTCAATGTCAACTCTGATTGGTTATAAAAATATTGTTCTTCAAATAGGTTCCTAATTTGACTTGCCTGAAGTATATTGGAACTCAACTCCAAGGTCACAACAAATATAGTTGTTGCGTTAAACCTTGATGATAAGTGCACTACAATTTGACGCTTTGTCTCTCCTAGGTACAACTTCAGCGCGGCACCAAGGAAATATTTGCCACTAAACTTTGTAACCTATCATGCATGAGCTCTACGTTGAAACGGTCACAGTAAATTATAAATCGTTGTTGTTTATGCGCTATATCAATTGTTTAGGAAACATTGTCGTATAGATATAAAAACCTACCAATTTATTATAGTCACACTCGAACTAGAAGCTTAAACTCCATCTTTGCATCTAAATCACAAATTTAAAATGACTTTTTAATTTGACTTTCGCAATACTTCATATTTTTCACCTATTCAAGTAATTTTAATACTCTATTCCAAAGAAATAGTGTTTGTCCCGATCATTTTCTCTCTCGCATCATATGTTATACATAAATAAGTAAATTAAGTATTATGTGTCTAAAATCATAAATATTTAGAGGATATGGTTTCACAATTCAACATGGTATTAGCGCATATAGAGGTGGTGAATTTGAGCCTCACTACAACCCATTATCAAAATGCATGTTAATGGTTCATGCATTGTCATGACCCAAGGTAGCCCCTAGGCGTAACATGGCTTATAAGTCCCAGAAAGGCCCCATACAAGCCACTTAGCTTTCATTATACAAGATAATAGAATAAAGAGATTTAAAATTCAGTTTCAACATATAAGAGTTTTATAGAGAAAAAACGGAAGTCTAAACTTTGTCTCAAAGTCATCTAGTACATAAGAGTTTATCGAGGTGTAGCCTGTACATCAAGTTCCAAAACTGAAAGTAAAGACAAAAGGGAAAAATCAACATCGATCCTTGGAATATGAGGACTCACCAAATCATCAATATTCTATGTGAGATCCCTAGCCATGGAAGTGCGACTCTTTAAGGTCGGATCCTACATTTGAGGAAATGTAGGCAAGAGTATGTGTTAGTACAAATATGTACCAAGTATGATAGTAATGCATAAAACATGCTTAAAAAGGAGTATATTCATGAGATGCAATGACCAAGCTAAAACATGATATAACAGGGGTTAGAAGACATAAGTCATAAAACATGGTCAATGCAAATCGACATCATCTTAAAACACAAGTGAGATACTTCTTGAAGTAACCTTAGTTTATTATTGTGGGATATTTACCTTTAACCGAAATATAAGACCATGTGATCTATCAACATGGAATCCGGTGTATACCCCACACCGAAAAGGTGTGTTCTACTTGCCAAGGTAAGACCATGAACTTCTAGCTTATATGGATCCACTAGCTAATGTCTATCTAAGACAATCATCTTAAGGGGGCACATAGGTATGGGATAAAGAGATTGCTGCTAGGAACCCGACCTCTACTAACGGGAGAGCTTCCATCTAAATATCCTCTCGGTGCTAAGCGTAAATCCCACAGAATGGTCATTTTCGTAACTTGTTCTTATTTTCCATGGAAGGGCACGTCATCTTGCCAATCTAAGCTAAGTCATATGTCATCCATGGAAAGGTAGAATTAAGTAACCAATGAAAGCTAGGTTTCATTAGAATATCTCCTTAACTTTGATTCAGTTTAGGTGAGAAGACCTTTCAACCTTAGAATCCTTTATGTGAGAAGACCTTTCACATTCATGCAAGAAGTATTTATGTGAGCAATCCTTTCACAACAATTAACCACAACAACAACATATATTCTTTTACTCTCAAATCAATGTACATCATATCTCATCAATTTCATAAGAACATGCATAATTCCATCATTCACCTTTCAGGGTTCAGAACCCACTTTAAATCATCAATAACTAGAAAACATGGGTTAAGCATGGATTCATGGGGATTCATCTTAAAATCATGAGATTACATCAATTCATGCATAAAAGTTCATAAATCAATTAAGTAAATCAACATTGAAAGGAACCCATGACATGGAAGAAAACCCTAACTCAAGTGGGGATTTCTAACTTTCTAAATTGGAGATTTTAGTAACTCGATGGAGGAAAGGGCTCCATGGATGAAAACAATCATACCTCAATGCCAAAAGCTTACCTTCAATGGTGGAATTGGAGATTTGACTTGAAAACCCTAGCTTTCTTCTTCAACTTCTAGAGAGAATTATTTTTTAGGGGAAGACTTGTTCTTCTATTAGGAATTTGGGAGAATGATTTCAATTGGAGAATTTTAAGGTTAAAAAAACTTATAAAGGACCTTATATGACGAGTAAAACTAGATGGCATTAGGTTAGAATAATTAAGAAAAGAACCAGAAGCCCCTAAGAAAATAACTGTCGAGCTTACCGATGACCCCGACCTATGGTCGTCGATCAACTCACGAACTGTCCTGGTAGAGTGTCGATGAGTTCAGAGATTGGTGTTTCAGGACGTCATACGAAGGGACCCACCCATGGTCCGTGGTCCCAATGAAGGGTTGTGGGTCTCGTCTTTTGACCCTAAAATCTTTTTATGTTTGGGACTCTCCTATGGAACCTATTTACGGCTCGTGCATTGAATTACAGACCGTCCTGGTGAACCGTCGAAAAGTACTGAAACTTGACATATTTGAGAAATTCTAACTCATTGACCACGCCACCACCTACGGACCATCGTCCCACCTACTTTCCATGGATGGTGTCTTCTGTGCTGACACCAAGTCTATGAAAAACTAAAATTTTCTCCCTTTCTGAATTTTAGATGTTACAATATCTCCCTCTTGGGATAATTCATCCTCGAATGAGATTCAAGACATCATAAGGAAGGTAGAAAATTAATCTAACAACCCATCATGCAGTAAACTACATAAATGTACATATCTGAGGAGGAAACATCGAGTCCAAGCTAAAGCATGTTGAAAACGTCATATCATGAGGTATATACGCAACTCATACTCAAATGCACATAAATAAGTAGAAATCAATCAGCTAAAATCATTTTCTCAAAATTTAAGCTTTTCATGAATCATGCATAATGAGGAAATCACGGGAATATCTAAGACACATGACACCAAGAGAGTAAACCATGCGGAAATAAATACCTCAAGCTAGAGTAGGATTGGAAGGAAATAGATGAGGATAGCGGGACATCATATCGGCCTCGGCCTCCCAAGTAGCACCCTCCACTAACTGATTCCTCCAAAGAACTTTTAAGGAAGCAACCTCTTTATTTCTCAACTTCTTGACTTGCCGGTCTAAAATCTCAACCGGAACTTCCTCATACGAAAGATTTTCCTTAACTTCCAAACCTTCCAAGGAAATTATAGATGTCGGATCTCCAACACACTTTTTCAACATTTAAACATGGAAAACTGGACGCACATATGCCAAGTCACTAGGCAAATCAAGTTCATAAGCAACCTTGCTAACTCGCCTCAAAATCTGATAAGGGCCCACATACGGGTACTAAGCTTCCCTTTCTTCCCAAATATCATTACACCCTTCATGGGTAAAATTTTCAAATAGACCCAATCATTAACATCAAACTCAAGATCTCTTCTCCTCACATCGTCATAGGATTTTAGTAGACTTTGAGCCATTTTCAACCTTTCTCTAATAAGCTGAACTTTCTCCACAGCCTCATGTACCAATTCGGGACCTATCAGGGCAACTTCGCCCACCTCAAATCAACCTATAGGTTATCTACACCTCTTTCCATATAGGGCCTCAAATGGAGCCATACCAATTCTTGGGTGATAGCTATTGTTATAGGCAAAATCAATCAAAGGCAAGTGATCATTCCCATTACCCTTGAAGTGAATCACACATGCTCTAAACATATCTTCCAAAGTTTGGATAGTACACTCCACTTGCCCATCAGTTTGTAGGTGAACGGCCGTACTAAGCTTAACACGAGTACCAAGACCCTTTTGGATAGATTTCCAAAACTGAGAAATGAATTGAGTACCACGATCAGAGATAATGGACAAGGGCGCTCCATGCAACCTCACCATTTCTTTCAAATACAACTTTGCATAGTCCTCCGTCGAATGAGAAACCTTGAAGGGAATGAAATAAGCTGATTTTGTCATCCGATCTACAATAACCCAAATCGAGTCATGTTGTCACCGGGTGCGAGGCAAACCAACAATGAAGTCCATGTTCAAATATTTCCACTTCCAAGTAGGAATGCTAATATTTTGAGATAAACCTCCTAGCTTTTGATGCTCAACTTTCACTTGTTGACGATTAGGACACTTAGCCACAAATTCCGCAATATCCTTCTTCATCCCATTCCACCAATAGATCTCCCACAAATCAGGGTACATCTTGGTGGCTCCCGGGAGTATGGAATATCGAGAACTATGGGCTTCTGACAAAATTTGTTTTCTCAAGTCACCAACATTAGGAACACACAAAAGACCTTGATAACTAAGTACACCATCTCCCCCTTGGGAGAAACCCTCTATAAACTTTTTAAGCGCCACTTCCTTCAATTCAACCAAAGTCGGATCAAGACCTTGCTTGGCCTTCACATCAGCCACAAAAGATGATTCTAAATTGTTGTGAACCATCACACCACCCTTGGTAGAGTCAACTAACCGAACTCTCAATCGGGTTAATCTATGAGCATATCGAATGAAATTTTTCTGATTATCTTCAATGTGAGAAACATTACCCATCGATAATCGACTAAGAGCATCCGCCACCACATTCGCCTTACCGGAGTGATAGAAAACAGTTATGTCATAATCTTTCAATAATTCAAGTCATCTCCTTTGGCTAAGATTTAGATCTTTCTGGTAAACACATATTGCAAACTCTTGTGGTCGGTAAAGACATCCACATGAACACCATAAAAATAATGCCTCCAAATCTTTAAGGCAAAACAACCGCCGCTAGTTCAAGGTCATGGGTCGAAATAATTCTTTTCATGAACCTTAAGTTGCCTTGAAGCATAGGAAATGAATTTCCCATTCTTCATAAGGACACATCCTATTCAAATGGGTCAAATCTCGACTCATTTAAACCTAAGACCAAAAAGGGGCTTACCGAGTGACACCATGGTCAACCCAAAGAATGAAGTTTGAAAACGTTTCTTTGTCGTGCCACGATGTTAAATAAGGTGCTTCTTAGGAGGCAATCCAACTTTTTAGTTTTTAATGTTGTTGTTTGAATAACGAGTGTTTGATGTGCAGGTTGAAAATTTGAATTTTTTGGAAAAGATACAATTAGGCGAGCTAAGGTACCGTTCGACGACTCGCCAAATCGGGTGGACAGCCTTTTTGACCAACTAAATGGCTGGAATTCTATAACCTTCAGTGGACTAAAGCACCATTCAGCGCATCGCCGAATGGTCAATGACATTAGTTGATATCGCCGATTGGGGCACGAACTGAAGGGTCAAAAAGGCCAACAACGTTTTAAATTCAAAATTTCCCTTCATTTCATATTTTCTGACTTTTGCACTCTTACATTCAAATTTTAGATCATTTTTTGCTTGTTGCTTTTGTGTGGAGATCAATTACTCGGGGAATTTTTGCGGTTTTGCTTTCAAATTTACTTGCCTAGCATTTGTTTCCATCTACTTTTGAGGTTAGTGTCCCGAACTCAGCTTAAAAGTTTAGTAGTTTGTGATGCATGCTCGTAATAGTGTTTGATATGTTGCATAATTTTGTGGAGTCGATAGATTTTTAAGTGACGGCCATTGTCATATTATGTTTATGTTTTTTTTTAGACCATAATTGTTGATTTCTGTGTTTAAAATTGATTAAAATCATGGGTGTGTGTTGTTTGTATGTTGGATCTGGCGTGAGTGAAGTCTGAGTAACCCGAATTGTACCGATCGACTGATTTTTCCCAATAATAAAGTGGATGACATCATTCAGAAGGACAAAAGACGTGATTGGTCAATTTTAGACAAATTAGGGGGAGTCTGAGTACCCCGAGGTCATGATTGATATGAGTATGGGCTTAGTTGCATAGAATAGTGCTTAAATTTCATTTTCGTGGGTTGTGGGTTGAAAATTGAAGGTCGGGGGCAAAATGTGGCATGAGAGACCAATTGGCGAGCTTAGTCGAGCTCGTTGAGTGGCTCGACAGTTCGCCAAGCGACCCCTAGATCGCCTTTTTGTTCTTCATTTTTAGTGGTTTGATTCTATAACATTCGGCGATATGTCTGATCTCGCTGAGTTCACTCGGCGACTTGCCGAATGTCTTAGTGATCGCCCTTTGTCAGCTCCGATTTTAGGAAAATATTCTGTAACTTTCGGCAAGCTACTTTTAGTTCGCCGTTTAGTGTCGGCGGATCGCCGAAAGGCCCATTACATCACCGACTTGTGCTAATATCTGAGCAATTTTATTCTGTCATTTTCAGCAACCCCGATTTTGCTCACCGAACTAGTCGGTGAGTTTTTCTGCAATTTTTATATTTGGATATTTTGTTGCCCTGTTTCTAACGTAGTAGTTCATTATGTGTTGTTTTTTGCAGATATGGCCAGAACCAAGGTTACAGGAAGAAACCAATCACCACAAAAGAGAGCAAGGGGTATTGTGATTACTGAGGGTGCTGCTCCGTCACGCGCAACACAACCCAAACTTCCTCTGACAAAGGGAAAAATCACATGCAAGGGAAAGGGGCCTGCTGATCTAAGTCCAGCGGAGGATAGCTCCGATACTATGGGCATCTACGACACCCACCTCACCACATCAGAGTCTGACAATGAGGGAAACTCGGGTTCGAGATCACCAGTCTCTGTATCCGAGTCAGAGGATGAAAATACTTTACAAAGGAGACGAGCTGAGTTGCGCTCTAAAGCGCTACATGACCCGACCAGAATGCCGGCGACTCCTACACCTCTTCCACCTCCAGCACAGATGGTTGAGTAGGTACCTCCAGTGCCCCAGTAGAGGCACCCCCACCTCGGTCGCTGAACAGATTAAAGGCTGCCGGGTTGAGAACTGTCTTAGAGGAGAAAAGGCTATCTACCGATGGAGTGGTGGACAGGTACCCGGAAGTGTGGAACACCATCAAGTTCCAAAAGTTTGAGATATTTAGCTGGCCCCGAGGCGCATACATACCGTCCTGGGTCTGACAGTTCTATATTGTCTATGGAAGTTGGTGCCAAAGGGGAAGAAGAAGGCCAGGTCATTCGGACTGGTTAACCATGTGGTGGTACGTGGTAGAAAGGTGAAGTGACGTATCACCGACATTAATGAGGTGCTGGGGTGCACTATGAATGTCATCCATATTTTGGTAGATAAAATACAAAAGAAGACCCTCGATGACATAAATGGGTGGTTGGCTCCGGTGATCTGCGACATCACACCGCCATGGATCGAGCAATGAGTTCAGATAGAGGAGAAGGATTTGAATGTGGCTGCCTGGTATTGGTTTGGATTTATTAGCAGCACCTAGATGCCTTCACAGAACGAGTCCATACTCTGGCATCCTAAGGTTGCTTTGTTGGGATGCATCATTGACCGGGATAGGCTGAATCTTGGTGTCACGCATCGAGGCTACCCCCTTGACGTAACACGGAACCTAGGATCACGAGTGACGCTAAGCTAACCCTGTGTCTGGCATATATCAAGCATACTGAGAATAACTAAATAAGACAGGTACTATGCGGAAGCTAAAAGAATGGATAACTGAAAGTGGGGAAAAACCCAACTAGTCTGATATATAAAATATACTAAGAGTTTAGTGATAACTGAAACAACCACTTAACAACTCAAGATGAATCTACTATTATGTCTGAAAAGCCTCTAACTGAGTTGAGTTACTGGGACATGCCCCAGCTAACTCTAACAAAACTGAAACTAAAAATAATGACTAAAATGAAAGCATGTCTATTGTCCTCAGAATATGAGGACTCAACACTGGAGCTGCTGAATGCGGATCGAGAATCGATCTAAGCGTGATCTGGATGCTGAGTACTTGAACCTACATCATGAAATGATGTAGCGCAAAGTATGCATCAGTACTTGGAATGTACTGAGCATATAGGATATTGATACTAAGATGAACAAAGCATAAATAAGCAATGACATATTCTGAGCAAGAATATAAATACTGAAACATAACTGAAAAGCTAAGCTGAATGTAATGACCAAGTACTAATTGTGAAGATAACATACTGAACTGTATACTGATATAATTGCTGAAAACTTGGTCAAATGCAATAAGAGCCTGATTGTGGGAGCTACTATTAACAGACATAAACCACGTGAGCTAAACGTGGAGTCCGATGTATATGCCCCATCGAGAGGACCCAATATACCTTGCTAGGGGTATAAAGGCATGACTGTGGCGTGATCACTAATATTGATACCCAACGGAGGGAAATTATAATCCTACGGGGGCACGTAGTTCTGGGACTATGATGGTACGCTAAACCCTAGTCCAACTCGGTGCTAAGTCTACTCCCAACTGAATATGTATATGACATAATTGTAACTGAAATACTGAATGACTCAAACTACTGACATGCAATCAGAGAAAGCAACATTTATGTAATGATAATGTGACATTCGAAATCTTGAGCATGATTATCTGTTTAGCTGACCTAGCAATTATAATTCATGAACTAAGAGAATTTATACAAACTAGGGTTCAACATTTCCAAGAAAAACCTTTTATTTAGACTATGGATTATATAGCAGCTGAAATCACAATAAATTCCAAAGATTTTACAAACCCTAGGTCTAAACAAGCTATATAGAACAAGGGAACAAACTGAATTCTAGGGACCTAGTGGATGAAAGGAACCCACTAGTGAAATTCAATATACCTGGTGAAGAAATCTACGAAGAAATCCTTTGGATTTCGGGGCTGAACTTGAAGAACATTGTTGCTTGTTCTTCGGAGGTTTGGTCGACTTTTTTTTTTTTTTTACTTCAAGTTTGGATGATTTTTGGAAAATGAGGGTTATGGGTATGTCTGACTAGGTTATTAGGCTTAGACTGAGTGTAATATCAATAATTGATAATAATGATTACAGCTACGGAGAAATAAACATAGAAGAAGAATTAGAAATAGTAAAAGACAGACTAAAAACAAAAAGAATATTAAATGAAACACCTCAATCATCAAAAATGAGTACATCTAAAAGAGTAAAT
>JAJONR010004661.1:0-53484 GCA_029582245.1 Solanum etuberosum | reverse complement strand
CATATCTGGTTCTAAAAGCCGTCTTTGGAACGTCTTTCTCCCGAACTCGTATCTGGTGGTACCCTGATCTTAAATCAATCTTTGAGAAGCACTCAGCACCTTGTAACTGATCAAACAAGTCATCGATCCTCGGAAGGGGATATTTATTCTTTATAGTCGCCTTATTCAGCTGTCGGTAATCAATACACATTCTTAGTGAGCCATCTTTCTTCCTCACGAATAACACTGGCGCACCCCATGGTGAAGCACTAGACCTAATAAAGCCTTTATCCAGCAAGTCTTTCAGCTGATCCTTCAACTCCTTTAGCTCAGCAGGATCCATTCTATAAGGAGTGATAGATATGGGTTATGTACCTGGTAGCATATCGATAACAAAATAAATTTCCCGTTCTGGACGGATACCAGGGAGCTGGTCTGGAAATCATCTAGAAACTCATTAACTACTAGAATAGACTGAAGTGTCGGTGGTTCTGCAGGTATATCATGAATGCGAACAAGATGATAAATACAACCCTTAGTAATCATCCTCCTCGCCTTAAGATAGCGAATAAACCTACCTTTCGCCGTTGCTGTATCAACTTTCCATTCCTGAACTTCCTCTCCTGGAAAGTGGAATTTAACAATATTTGTCCGGCACTAAACATTAGCATAACAAGACGCTAACCAATCCATACCATAATGATGTCGAAATCGACCATCTCTAACTCTACGAGGTCTACAGAGGTCTGACCGTAGATAATTTCTACCGTGCAACCTCGATAGACTCTCCTGGCAATAATAGACTCACCAACTGGTGTAGACACAATAAAGGGTCGATCTAACGACTCTACTACTATACATAACTTCCCCGTGATAAATGGTGTAACATAAGACAGAGTAGATCCAGGATCTATCAAAGCATCAACACAATGGGAACAAACAATCAATGCACCTGTCACAACATCTGGTGATGACTCTGAATCCTGTTGGCCGGCTAGTGAATATGTACGGTTCTGGCCACTACCAGAACTAGATGCTCCCTCTTAGCCTCTGCCTCTACCTCTACCTGCTGAAGTCTGGGGTCCACGCCCTATAGACTGTGCTGATGATGAGGAACCTACTACTGACCTGGTCGACTGACCTATACCACCCTGACCTATGGTCGGGCAGTTCTTCCACCCATGCCCCTCCTGTCCACAAGAATAACAACCTGTGGAACCCTGCCTGAACCTCCCGAAATGTATCCTACCACAAGTAGCGCAACGCGACGGGGCTGTCCTAGCCTGGCCTGAACCCCTCTGATACTAAGAGCCTGATGCTCGTGAAACCTCACCCAGGCCTGACTGTCCCTGAAGATCAAATCTACTACCCTGGAACTACTGTGACGAAGGTCTAGGTGGCCTACTAGAATATCGGGGTCTGGGACAACCCTGAAAATATCTCTGTGAACCAGCGGGCCTAGCCCTCTTCTGTCTCTCTACCTCGACCCTCTCACTCATATTTTGTAGATGTTGGCAATCCTCTATGCCTTGTGCAAAATCCTGAATTCATGAGATATCCATATTATCACTTAGTGCAGCGGTGGAACAAGCGTTGATATAGTCCGAGTCAAGCCCTCCCACAAATCTAAGCACCATGTCATGTATCGTATCAACAAATGCTGGTGCATATCTAGACAATGAATCAAATCTCAGCCCGTACTCTCGGACACTCATGCTGTCCTGTCGGAGGTTCAGAAACTTGTCCACCCGGCCACCCCTAGTCTCTCGAGGCAAAAAGTGTTCTATGAAAGCTTCTTTAAAGCTATCCCAAGTGGGTAGAGCTGCATCTTTTCCCTTAGATCTCTCCCAACTTTCATACTACAATAGTGAACCCTGTAAATTGTGGAGGATTCAAGTTAAGAAATTCATGAACTTTTGAACTTCCAGGCCCTTCAAAAGGTCCGGTAACATCTGGCGCAACTTGCTGGCGCTGTGCCGCTACTAACTGTGCTAACATACATACTGCACTCTTGAAATCCTGATCAGATGGAATAGGAGGAACTAGATGTGGTACTGCTGGTGGAGCAGGAAGTCCTGTAGCCCTTGGAGGCTCCTGAAGTGGTGGAGAAGCTATAGGGGGATGAGAAGATGTCTCCCATTGGGTCTCACACTGGGCTACCTCCACCTGTGGTACCTTGCCGGTACCCTCGCCTGCAGCTGTATCTAGACCCTGGGTAGCTATGGTCTATCTGGTGTCAGCCATCTCCATCTGCATACAAATATCAATTATAAGCCAGACCTCAACCCTTAAAACACCGCTCTATAGCACGAGGTGAGCAAAAAAAGGATAGTCATTCTAACATGCCTGGTAGCTTCTTGCTAATCGAATGTGGTGCATAACACATTTATAAACAATACTCTACTAGACACGGCTTGCAGACTCTCTAGGATACGACATTGCTCTGATACCAAGTTTTTCATGCCCCAAACTCAAGGGGTGCAGTTGGCTCTTAATTCCAAAACTCAAGCCCGAGCTAACCCTGCTGAACCATTTGCTACTAGTGCATGGCAGCCACACGCAATCAAGTATATCTCGACTTAAAATTAAGCCCACGGCTGACAAGGCCCCTTTCAACAGATCTATAAAAGAAACAGCTACTCCCAAGAGTTCATATAAAGAAATGGCCAACTAGAACAGAAGTCCTGATTGGGCAATCGAGGCCACCATGATCTCTATACAAAAACTGAAAGCAGGTATATATCAAGAAAATACATCAAACATCTAACAAGCTTCAGCAAACCAACAAACTAGGCCAGCATGGCCATAACGTAGCTATACACCCCCCCACTAGTCTGCAAGCCTATAAGAGTGGTAAAGATTGGCGGTACAGGGCCCCAGCCTACCGATAAAAATATATACAACAAAAGCTAACAAACCTCCCAACTCTGGCAGCTCCGGAGGAAAGAGGCTAGACAACTAGATAGAAGTCAATCCTGCTGCTAAGGAGGTCTACTGGGTCGTCTGTCGGGACCTTTTTCGCTGAATTCACGTGGCCTAACGACTTTTACTCACAGCCCCCCTGCTACTTTATCTTAAGTTCGTAATACACCTCAAAACCTTAAAGTATGTCAAAACCCTTGCTGTCCCAACACCAAAGATGATATGCTACGAAATCGATAAAACAAATTATACCATGATGGCGAGCTCAACGCGTAGAACAACTTTCGTCAAGGACTTAAGTCGAGAAAATATATAATTTGGTTGATCCTAGAAGTGGGTTTTCTAAGTTTTCTGGTTATTCACTGGAAAAAAAATGAAGAAAAGTCGAAGAAGAAGATATATAAATAGTTCCACCAACCTAGGGGACCCACCTCACGTACCTGCTTGCGTGGTCTCACAATCTCACTATTCTTAAGTCGTATAAACAAAAGGTTTAATGCGTTGGAAACTAGACTCGTAGACCTTCGATTTTATAGGTCGTAGGCCCCATAACTCTTTATAGATTGGAAGAAAACCTCCGAGACATTTGACCTAAATTTCAGAGAAATATTTAAAAAGGAACTTACGATAACTTTCGCCATCTTTTATTTTGCAACTTACCTAACTTAAAAACTTGAGATACAACCCTTGAACACTTAAAATATGACATACCACATCATTATTAATTTATTACTCACCCTCTTTATTTTTCCATGAAGGTACGAGTTAAATTAGAGTTCCGAAAAGTTGGGGTGTTACAAGGACGACCTCAGACAGCTCTTCGTGGAGGCATGATCTGAAAGATACGTGCAAGCATGAGTTAGAAGGAAAATTTATAGAGATAAAATTTATCGCACGAAAAGAGTATGAAAGAAGTGAGATAGTTCCTAAATAACGTAGCCTCCTAATTATAGATGTGGCACTCTTCACACCGATAACTAGGACTCTACATACATGGATTCATAGACACCCTAGGACTCTTGAACTCTGTGCTCTGATACCAAGTTTGTCACGCCCCAAGCCTATACCCTGGATGTGGCCGACACTCGAGAACCATTATTGGCCCCAAGCGAACCATTGGCCTGGCTAAACTCTTAGCGGAAGACTTACTCAATAGAGAATAAACTCAAAAGATAAACTTTACTCAACTGTCTCAAACATAAACTTAGAATATTTTAGAAGTAAAACATTCACTGGCCAAAATGGCAACTCAAGTCTCAGACATCAATAACTGAAATGAACAAGACTCACGAACTACTGTCTATCTATCTATGAATCCTCTAATACTATAAGGGATGTCGGGACAAGTCCCCCGATCATCCTAACATACTGAAATAACTGAAACATAACAAAAAGGATCCTCTGGAAGTAAGGAGGCTCAACTCTGGAGCTCAACTAGATCAACGAAGCACTGGATGTTGATCTTGGTTACCTGTATCAGCATCATAAAAGATGCAGGCCAAATGATGTCAGTACATGGAATGTACGAGCATGTGAGGGGAAATCTAAACAAGACATAAGGTTGAAAAGGAACTGAAGAAACACTTACCTCTTCTCAACTCAACTCAACCTCATTTCAATGTAAAGCAACAGAAATAATGCAGTATAAAGAAAAGCTTTAAAATAGTAGATAACAACTCAATGTATTAGAAAATACAATATAACTCTGTTTGTATGCAATAATACAAAGTAAACTCTGATTGTATATGAAAATACAAAATAAACTCTGATTGTATATGAAAATACAAAATAAACTCTATGGGAGATTCTCTAACCAACAACCATCATTACGAGCTATGTGATGATACAACGTCTAGCCCGTGCTGCCAGAACTATCCTATACTTTACCGGGGTATAGAATCTACTAATAAGGGGATCCACTAGTCTATGCTAAAAAGCATTAAGGAATCATCTAAAAAGTATGACCCTTTCTATCCACGTTGGCTACATTGTTCATGAGGACTTTGAGTTATCTGAACTCGTCCCCATATCGGTCCTCAATACTATTCCCAAAATGTAACTAGCTCATATGTTTAAAAACATAACTCTTTTTGTGGTTTGAGATTCTTACTTAAAATCTTCTCTTAAAAGAGATGGCACTGAAAACTGCGCATGAAAACTCTTTTGGAAATCGGTGTTTCCTCTCATCTTAAATGTAAAAACATTTTCTCTTGGGTATACTTAGTTCCCATATATAATTTTATAGAAAATGAACTCAGCTTTACTCTTCCTCAACTCTGTGCTCAAGTCATGTAAAACAAGTTTTAAAACAATTTGTAAAAGACTTCTTAATATAACTCAAAGAACTCTTAAGACTTGACTCTTAGCTCTACCTTGAATTTGAATTATGAATTCAAGGTTATGATCTCATGTTATGGATGTTCTATCAATTTTTATACGTAACTTAGATTGTAAAAATCAATTAGAAAACATAGGTACGATTCGAAGGAACTCATTCAGAAAGAAGGTCAGAAGAGTAGAGGACCTGGCGACCCTGGCGCACTGAGTGGCGCAGGGCGCCAGACCCTGAACTACAAAAGGGGAGTTGGGGTGCACTTAGTGGCACGGCGCCCCAGGGCCAAAACTACAGAACCTCTTTTCTGGCGCACTGCATGCGTGGTGCGCCAACCCCAGCCAAGAATTTCCCGATGAATTTTCTTAATCATTTTCTAACCCCAATTCACCTAAAATCTAATGGTTTCTTCCCCTATCACTTAGATACAAATATCCAACAAAAGTACACAAGAATCTACTCAAAACAACTCTTAAACTCCAAAAGATTACCTCAAGAAATCATCAAACCCATCCTGATTCAAGAAGAAAAATAATACTTCAAGAAACTAATCAAGAACTCAAACTTTACAACTTCAAGAACAAAAATTCGCTAAAATTAACATGATTGGCGTGTGGGTGAACGAACCTAACACTATGAGAACTCACATACCTCTTCGGATCGAATCCTTGGTGAAAACAGCCTTTGATTCGCAAGCATACTTGAAGAACGCCTTGACTTTTCTCCTTTTCTCCTCTTCTTGAACATCTCTCAAAACCCTAGCGTAAATTAGGATTTGAAAAACTGAACCAAATCAGTTTAGACCCCTAAGTATTACCAAAATTTGCTTAAATCTGATTGGGTAAGGAAAAGACTAAAATAACCCTCATATTTTTGGGTAACTTTCTTTAACTAGACAGCCCGACTTCAAATGGGCATAACTCCCTCATACAAGCTCAAAAATAGCAAACTCGGTGGCGTTGGAAAGAGGATTCCAACACCTTTTAGTTTATATCTTATGGTCCACCTAACTCATGATGTACTGAAAGTTATGGTCGTTTGATGTTGACCCAAAACTCATAACTTGGACATAACTTGAAATTTTTTAGATTTTTCTATTTCCAATTTGGTTCTTTCTATTTTTAGCTCTTTCAAATACCGAGGTGTTACAATATATCCCCTTTGGGAACATTCGTCCTCTTATGAGATTACTCTAAGTAGACTAAGGGTGGTAACATCTAACACCCAGCTCAAACACTCAAAATGCAAAGTAACACAACATTTCAACTAAAATAATACCAAGAAAAGGATTAGTACCTTAATTTGGAATTTCTCCGGACTCAAAGAGATGTGTATATCTCTTCTTCATATCCTCCTCAGCCTCCCAAATAGCTTCCTCAACAAACTGATTTCTCCATAAGACCTTGATTGATGCTACCTCCTTGGTTCTCAACTTGCAAACCTGACGGTCTAGAATTTGAACGGGATTCTCCTCGTAAGACAGGCTATCCTTAATCCCAATATTTTCAGTTACTATAATGAGTGAAGGATCGCCCATACACTTCTTCAACATTGAAATGTGAAATACCGGATGGACTGCTGCTAATTCGAACGGTAGCTCCAACTCATTGGCTAAATTACCAATCCTCTTAGATATCCTGTAAGGACTAATATACCGGGGAATAATTATTCCCTTCTTACCAAATCTCATGACACCCTTCATGGGTGAAACCTTCAAGTATACCCAATCCTCTACTTCAAACTCTAAGTCTCTTCTCCTAACATCTGTATATGATTTCTGATGACTCTGCGTTGTTTTCAATCTCTCTTGAATAACCTTCACCTTCTCCATAACTTGATGAACTAAGTATGGTCCTATCAACCCAGCTTCACCAACCTCATACCATCCAATGGGAGATCTACATCTTCTCCCATACAGAGCCTTATAAGGAGCCATCTGGATGCTAGAATGATAATTATTGTTGTAAACAAACTCTATGAGAGGTAAGTGGTCATCCCAATTACCCTTGAAATCGATCACACACGCCCTCAACATATTCTCTAAAGTCTGAATGGTGTGCTCTGCTTGACCATCTGTCTGAGGATGAAAAGCAGTACTAAGGTTCACCTTTAAACCCAAAGCTTTCTGGAAAGACTTCCAAAATTGTGCGGTGAATTGTGCATCTCTATCTGAAATAATGGAGACCGAAACTCCGTGAACACTGACTATCTCTCAAATATATAACTTGGCATAATCCTCTACTGTAAGAGTAGTGTTTACCGGTAAGAAATGGGATAATTTTGTCGTTCGATCTGCAATCACCCAAATCGAATCATGCTGTCTGCGAGAACGTGGCAAACCAGTAATCAAATCCATATTAATCATCTCCAACTACAGAACCCTGAACTACAAAAGGGGAGTTGGGGCGCACTGAGTGGCGCAGCGCTCCAGGGCTAAAACTACAGAACCTCTTTTCTGGCGCACTGCAGGCGTGGTTCGCCAACCCCAGACCAGAATTTCCCGATGAATTTTCTTTATCGTTTTCTAACCCTAATTACCTAAAATCTAATGGTTTCTTCCCCTATCACTTAGATTCAAATACCCAAAAAAATCACACGAGAATCTACTCAAAATAACTCTTAAACTCCAAATGATTCCCTCAAGAAATCATCAAACCCATCCTGATTCAAGAAGAAAAACAATAGTTCAAGAAACTAATCAAGAACTCAAACTTTTCAACTTCAAGAACAAAACTTCGTTGAAATTAACATGATTGGCGTGTGGGTGAACGAAACCAACACTATGAGAAATCACATACCTCTTAGGATCGAATCCTTAGTGAAAACAGCGTTTGATTCGCAAGCAAACTTGAAGAACGCCTTGACTTTTCTCCTTTTCTCCTCTTCTTGAACATCTCTCAAAATCCTAGCGTAAATTAGAATTTGTAAAACTAAACCAAATCAGTTTAGACCCCTAAGTATTACCAAAATTTGCTTAAATCTGATTGGGTAAGGAAAAGACTAAAATACCCCTCATATTTTTGGGTAACTTTCTTTAACTAGATAGCCCGACTTCAAACGGGCATATCTCCCACATACAAGCTCAAAAATAGCCAACTCCGTGGCGTTGGAAAGAGGATTCCAAGACCTTTCAGTTTATATCTTATGGGCCACCTAACTCATGATGTACTGAAAGTTATGGCCATTTGATGTTGACCCAAAACTCATAACTTGGACATAACTTGAAAATTTACAGATTTTTTTATTTCCAATTTGGTTCTTTCTATATTTAGCTCTTTCAAATACCGAGGTGTTACCATATCTCCACTTTGGGAACATTCGTCTTCTTATGAGATTACTCTAACTAGACTAAGGGTGGTAACATCTAACACCCAGCTCAAACACTCAAAATGCAAAGTAACATAACATTTAAAATAAAATAAATACTAAGAAAAGGATTAGTACCTTAATTTTGAATTTCTCCAAACTCAAAGAGATGTGTATATCTCTTCTTCATATCCTCCTCAGCCTTCCAAGTAGCTTCCTCAACAAACTGATTTCTCCATAAGACCTTGACTGATGCTACCTCCTTGGTTCTCAACTTGCAAGCCTGACGGTCTAGAATCGGAATGGGAATCTCCTCGTAAGACAGGCTATCCTTAATACCAATATTTTCAGTCACTATAATTAGTGAAGGATCGCCCATACAGTTCTTCAATATTGAAATGTGAAATACCGGATGGACTGCTGCTAATTCTGACGGTAGCTCCAACTCATTGACTACATTACCAATCCTTTTGGATATCCTGTAAGGACCAATATACCGGGGACTAAGTATTCCCTTCTTACCAAATCTCATGACACGCTTCATGGGTGAAACCTTCAAGTATACCCAATCATCTACTTCAAACTCTAAGTCTCTTCTCCTAACATCTGTATAGGATTTTTGACGACTCTGCGTTGTTTTCAATCTCTCTTGAATAACCTTCACCTTATCCATAACTTGATGAACTAAGTCTGGTCCTATCAACCCAGCTTCACCAACCTCAGACCATCCAATGGGAGATCTATATCTTCTCCCATACAGAGCCACATAATGAGCCATCTGGATGCTAAAATGATAACTATCGTTGTAAGCAAACTCTATGAGAGGTAAGTGATCATTTCAATTACCCTTGAAATCGATCACACACGCCCTCAACATATCCTCTAAAGTCTGAATGGTGAGCTCTTCTTGATCATCTGTCTGAGGATGAAAAGCAGTACTAAGGTTCACCTTTAAACCCAAACCTTTCTGGAAAGACATCCAAAATTGTGCGGTGAATTGTGCACCTCTATCTGAAATAATGGAGACCGGAACTCCGTGACCACTGACTATCTCTCAAATATAGAACTTGGCATAATCCTCTACTGTAAGAGTAGTGTTTACCGATAATAAATGGGATAATTTTATCGTGCGATCTACAATAACCCAAATCGAATCATGCTGTCTGCGAGACTGTGGCAAATCAGTAATCAAATCCATATTGATTATGTCCCACTTCCATTCTGGAAGTATTATGTTCTGAGCCATACCACTGGGCCTCTGGTACTGTACCTTGACTTGTTGGCAATTCGGGCATTTAACAACGATCTCTGCAATACCTTTCTTCATACTACTCCACTAATAGACCTCTCTCAAGTCACGATACATCTTTGTGGAATCAGGATGGATAGAATATCTGGAGCTATGAGGTTCCTCCATGATCCTCTCTTGAAGTTTATCCACCTTGGGTTCACACAATCTACCTTGATACCTCAATACACAATCTCCGCCTTGTTCAAAAGCCATCATTTTCTGCTTTTGAACATTTTCCTTTAATTCAAGGAAAATAGGGTCTTCGTCTTGTTTCTCTTTCACTTCTGACACTAATGATGATTAGCCCCATTTATCACCACTACTCCTCTATCATTGGAATCCATTAACGAAACTCCTAATCATGCAAGTCTGTGCACATCTTTTGCTAACTCTTTCTTTCCTTCCTCAACATGGGCGGTACTACCCATAGACAACCTTCTCAAGGCATCAGCAACAACATTAGCCTTACCTGGGTGATAGAGAATACTCATGTCATAATCCTTGAGTAACTCCAACCACCTCCTCTGTCTGAGATCAAGCTCTTTCTAACTAAACAGGTACTGAAGATTCTTGTGATCGCTGAACACATCCACATGAACACCATAAAGATAGTGACGCCATATTTTCAAAGCAAACACTACAGCAGCCAACTCTAGATCATGGGTTGGGTAATTCCTCTCATGAATCTTAAGGTGTCTGGAGGCATAAGCTATAACCTTACCATTCTGCATCAACACATAACCTAGTCCAACTCTGGACGCATCACAATATACCACAAAACCTTGCGTACCTTTTGGTAATGTCAATACTTGGCAGTAGTCAACCTAGTTTTCAATTCCTGAGAGCTTTTCTCACAAGCTTCAGACCATTGAAATTTAAATGTTTTCTGAGTCAACTTAGTCAACGGGGATTAAATAGATGAAAACCCCTCGACAAATCTCCTATAATAACTAGCCAATCCTAAGAAACTCCTAATATTAGTTGGAGAGGTGGGTCTAGGCCAGTTCTGTACTGCCTCAATCTTTTGAGTATCAACTTGAATACGTTCACCAGAAATAATATGGTCTAAGAATGCACCAGACTCAAGCCAAAATTCACACTTGGAAAACTTAGCATACAACTCTCTATCTTTGAGAGTTTGAAGAACTACTCTTAGATGAATAGCATGATATTCCTCATTCCTCGAATAGATTATAATGACATCAATGAATACGATAAAAACATATCTAGATAAGGCTTAAATACTTTGTTCATAAGGTCCATGAACGTTGCAGGAGCATTAGTCAAAGACAAGAACTTCATATTGACCATAGAGGGTCCTGAAACCTATCTTTGGAATATCACTCTCTCTTACTCTCAAATGATGATAGCCAGATTTGAGTTCTACCTTAGAAAAACAAGTGGCACCCTGAAGTTGATCGAAAAGATCATCAATTCTCGTAAGAGGATACTTATTCTTGATAGTAACCTTGTTCAACTGACGGTAATCTATGCACATTCTAAGAAAACCATATTTCTTCCTCACAAATAAGACCGGAGCACCCCAAGGTAAGACACTTGGTCAAATGAAACCTTTCTCAAGAAAATCTTCCAACTGCTCTTTTAACTCTTTCAACTCTGCTGGAGCCATTCTATATGGCAGAATAGAGATAGGATGAGTATCAGGAAGAATATTTATACCAATCTTTATTTCTCTCTCAGGAGGGACTCCGGGAAGATCATCTGGAAAGACCTCTGGAAACTCACGCACAACTAGAAATGACTGAATAGGTGGTGTCTCAACACTAGAGTCATTAAATCAGACTAAGTCATAGATGCACCCCTTGGAAACTAACTTTCTTACCTTAAGGTACGAAATAAAATGACCCTTAGGCACTGCTGAACTACTCATCCACTCAATAACTGGCTCATTAGGAAATTGAAACTTAACTACTCGAGTTCTACAATCAACTAAGGGATAATAGAAATAAAGCCAGTACATACCTAAAATAACATCAAAATCTACCATGTCTAACTCTACTAAGTCAGCCATGGTACTCTTGTGATTGACAGAAATTGTACAATCACGATAAACTCTCTCAGCTAGAATAGACACACCAACAGGTGTAGAAACTCTGAAGGGCTCAAGAAGTTGCTCAGGAATAATATCAAAATTCATGGAAATATAAGGAGTCACAAAAGATAGACTCTCTCCTGGATCTAACAAAGCATATACATCAAAATTAAAGACTTCGATCATACCAGTGACAACATCTGGCGAATCCTCTTTCTCTTAACGACTTTACTCCTCTGCCTGTCCCTGAAGTAGCTCTCCTAGGTAAAGCTCGATCTGGTCGAGCCGCTAAAGAAGATTAGGCTCTATTGCCCCCTTACCACCGCCTTGTCTGTTCTTAGGGTACTCTTTCATGAAGTTATTATTTTGACCACACTTGAAGCAACCAGTGGAACCATCACGGCACACTCCTGAGTGGGTCCTACCACACTTAGCACATGCATAAGTCCCATTAACTCCTTGTGCCACACTACGTTGAGACTGTGCAGGTCTAGCGCTAAAATTCTGCAAATTCGGATTCTTGAACTCACATTTGTTCCTTGGTGCAGGTGCACTAGCAGATGATGGAGCAGGTCCCTTTTACCTTTGTTGGAAAGATGACCGGTTTGCATTACTCTTCTGCTGTCCGGACTCATTTCCTGCAGTCTTGGCTTTCTCATTTCTAAACCACCTAGCAACAAACAAACTCATCCTGCTCCTCATGTCAGCAACCATCTCCGGAGCATAGCGGGACAGTTGGGTGAACTTAAGGTTGTACTCATGTACGCTCATAGATTCCAACTTAAGAGTGAGGAATTACCTTACCTTGGCCTCTCTGAGTTCACGGGGAAAGAAACACCCTAAGAAGGGCTCCTCAAATACCTCCCAGCTCACAATTGGTGCACCTTCATCTCTATTCTTCTTCCATTGGTCAAACCAGATTCTAGCGACACCCTTCAATTGGTATGCAGCTAGTTCCACTCGCTCAGCATCAACAACATGCATAATCTCAAAAACCTTCTAAAGCTCTTCCACAAAGTTTTCCGGATCCTCAGTGACACTTTAACTGGTGAAGTCTGGAGGATTCATCCTTAAGAACTCCCTGATCCTGGACGTATCAGCCACAACTTGTGGAACCTCTCTCTGTTGCCCAAATTGGTTGGCCACCACTTGACTCAACATCCGGATAGCATCCCAAAATAAGTTAGAAAGAAACTTTATAGAGATGAACTCTATCACATGAAAAGAGTATGAAAGAAATGAGATAGTTCCTAAATGACGTAGCCTCCTAATTATAGATGTGGCACGCTTCACACCGATAACTAGGACCCTACAAATACTGCTTCATAGACACCCTAGGACTCTTCAACTCTGTGCTCTGATATCAAGTTTGTCACACCCCGAGCCTACACCTTGGACGTGGCCGTCACTCGAGAACCATTACTGGCCCAAGCGAACCCTTTGCCTGGCTTAACTCTTAGCGGAAGACTTACTCAATAGAGAATAAACTCAACAGATAAACTTTACTCAACTTTCTCAAACATAAACTTAGAATATTTTAGAAGTAAAACATTCACTGGCCAAAATGGAAACTCAAGTCTCAGACATCAATAACTGAAATAAACAAGAGTCATGAACTACTGTCTATCTATCTATGAAGCCTCTAATACTATGTGGGATGTCGGGACAAGACCCCCAATCATCCTAACAACTTGAAATAACTGAAACATAACAAAAGGTATCCTCCGGAAGTAAGGAGGCTCACCAAACAACTCTGGAGCTCAACTGGATCAACGAAGCGTATGATGCTGATCCTGGTTACATGTATCTGCATCGTAAAAGATGCAAGCCAAATGGTATCAGTACATGGAATGTAGGAGCATGTGAGGGGAAATCTAAACAAGACATAAGCTTGAACTGGAACTGAAGAAACACTTACCTCTTCTCAACTCAACTCAACCTTATTTCAATATAAAGAAATAGAAATAAGAAGTATAAAGAAATGCATTAAAACAGTAGATAACAACTCAATGTATTAGAAAATACAATATAACTCTTTTTGTATGCAATAATACAAAGTAAACTTTGATTGTATATGAAAATACAAATTAAACTCCGTGGGAGATTCTCTAATCGACAATCATCACTATGAGCTATGTAATGATACAACGTCTAGCCCACAGTGCCAGAATTGTCCTATACTTTTCCGGGGTATAGAACCTACTACTAAGTGGATCCACTAGTCTATGCTAAAAAACATTAAGGAATCATCTAAAAAGTGTGATCCTTTCTACCCACGTTGGCTACATAGTTTATGAGGACTTTGAGTTATCTGAACTCGTCCCCATATCGGTGCTCAATACTACTCCCAAAATGTAACTAGCTCATATGTTTAAAAATATAACTCTTTCTGTGGTTTGAGATTATTACTCAAAAAATTTCTCTTAAAAGAGATGGTACTGAAAACTGCTCATGAAAACTCTTTTGGAAATTGGTGTTTCCTCTCATCTTAAATGTAAAAAAAATTTGCTCTAGGGAATACTTAGTTCCCATATATCATTTTAAAGAAAATGAACTTAGCTCTACTCTTCCTCAACTCTGTGCTCAAGTCATGTAAAACAAGTTTTAAAACAATTTGTAAAAGACTTCTTAAAATGACTCGAAGAACTCTCAAGACTTGACTCTTAGCTCTACCTTGGATTTGAACTATGAATTCAAGGTTATGATCTTATGTTATGGATGATCTCTCGATGTTTAGACATATCTTAGTTTGTAGAAATCAATTAGAAAACATAGGTACGATTCGAGGGAACTCATACGAAAAGAAGGTTGGAAGGGTAGAGAACCTGGCGACACTGGCGCACTGAGTGGCGCAGGGCGCCAGACCCTGAACTTATGAAAAGGATTTGGGGCACACTGAGTGGCGCCCCATGGTCAAAACTACAAAACCTCTTTTCTGGCGCACTGCTGCCCCGGTGCGCCAACCCCAGCCCTAAATTTTCTGTTGAATTTTCTTACTCATTTTCTAACCCCAATTCGCCTAAAATCAAATCGTTTATTCCCCAATCACTTAGATTCGAATACCCAAAAAAAGTACACAAGAATCTACTCAAAACACTTCTTAAACTTTAAACGATTACCTCAAGAAATCATCAAACCCATCCTGATTCAAGAAAGGAAACAATACTTCAACAAACTAAGAGAGAACTCAAACTTTTAAACTGCAAGAATGAAACTTTGCTGAAATTAACATGATTAGCGTGTGGGTGAACGAACCCAACACTATGAGAACTCACATACCTCTTAGGATCGAATCCTTGGCGAAAACAACCTTTGATTTGCAAGCAAACTTGAAGAATGCCTTGACTTTTCTCCTTTTCTCCTCTTCTTGAACTTCTCTCAAAACCCTAGCATAAATTAGGATTTGTAAAACTGAACCAAATTAGTTTAGACCCCTAAGTATTACCAAAATTCCCTTAAATCTGATTGGGTAAGGAAAAGACTAAAATACCCCTCATATTCTTGGGTAAGTTTCCTTAACTGGACATCCCGACTTCAAATGAGCATATCTCCCTCATACAAGCTCGAAAACTAGCTAACTCGGTGGCGTTGGAAAGAGGATTCCAAGACCTTTCATTTGATATCTTATGAGCCACCTAACTTATCCTGTACTGAAAGATATGGTCGTTTGAAGTTGACCCAAAACTAATAACTTGGACATAACTTGAAAATTTTCAGATTTTGCTATTTCCAATTTGGTTCTTTCTATTTTTAGCTCTTTCAAATACCGAGGTGTTACAAGTTAACTCCCAATCCATCTAGCAAGAGTGACTATCAAACCAAGCCTCCCAGCCCACTCCTAGAGGCATCTGCCGCCCAGCTAGCAAGAGTTCTCTAGGGCGTATTGACTCCGAAGAGGATGTCAAGTACTCCAATCTCGAGAAAGCACACTATCTCAAAAATATCATAAATGGCTCCAAGCCGAAAGTACTCCAATCTCGAGAAAGCACACTATCTCCAGTAATGCATTGGAGACTCAGAAATAGAGAGATGAGATAGAAAGGCTAGCAAGGAGCGCAACTGCCTAAGCTAAGACTGATACTATCAGACCCAAGTCTACCAGGACCTAGTCCATCCAAAACGCCATCGGCAACATACCATAGTCACAAGGTGCATAGGTCTAAGGCAACACTAGTCTATCCTAGGCTAAGGCCACATCATTCTCCAAAAACAAGTATTCAAACAAGTAAATCACATAACATTCTATAACACATACAACCCTCTACCAGCATCGTACTACCCTCGAAAAAGGAGTAATCAACTCTAAATCAGGGTCTCTAGCGTGAAAAGAAGGAATAACTAGGTACGCTCCCCCAATTCAAACTCATCATCATGAATTCACATATTCATGCTCAGTCTAATTAGAATTGAAGACGTAGCCTACCTATAGGCCAATCGCGCATGCTAAAAATTACAAGGCTGGAGCTTTTCCCTTCCGAACGGCCTTTGAATGCTACCACACTATCAAAAATAAGATCACAACGTCAACACAGTTGTTTAGACATAAAAATCACCCTAAACAGAGACAGACCAATTTTTATAGTCAAACGGGAATTGTGGGACCTGTTCTGAATTTCCGAAATAGATTTGTCAAGAAGTCCTAAAATATGCCTCAAAAATTTGTTCCAAAGATGAATACAATCTAAGGCCTAAAACAGCCCACAACAACACATGCAAAAAAATAAACAAGGGAAGCAACAAAGAAAGATTGGGCAGCAGCTCAATCACAACATTCACATCAAACTGAGGTTCTTCAGTCACTCCCAATCACTTCACCGCATAGCCATGCTCCCAACGATTAACCAGGACTTTGAATCACTCAAATCGGAGCTCCTAAGCTCAAGAAATCGCATTTGGAAGAATGAGGGATAAGCTGAAATTTTTGGGTATAAATAACCAAAACTAGTCGCAAAAACCAAAGTCTAGTCGTTAAAAATAAGATATCTTGTCGCTAAAAGCGTGCACGAAATACTAGCACTTCAGCTGCTTTGCTCAAACTCCGAATTCTCCGGTGGGATGTCCGGGATTTGTTTGGAACCCCTGTGCGCAAATGAAATATATGCTACCCCAACATATTCGGCATTCCAAACTCAACGAAACCATCAAAACTTCCATCCGAGGTCGTTTCGATGAAAAGTGGTTCCTAAACAAAAGTTTCTTTTTAAGCTAAAAACAACAAGAAGGCTCAAAATGAGACTGGAAGCCCAGGAAACCGCACAAAAGGTCATTCTAGACCAAACTTGACATTCCAGAGCTAACCGCGATTGTGAAATTCTCATCCGAGCACGTTTACCACAAATGTTGACAAAAGCCAACCCTTGGCTTAAGCTTCAAAGTGTCACGTCCCGAGCCTACACCCTAGACGTAACTGGTGCTCGAGAACCATTGATGGTCCCTAAGAGAACCCTTGGCCTGGCTCAATACTCAATGGAAGACTTACTCAATAATATACGACCTCAATTTGCAAAGAATTACTCAAATGTCATGAGATAAATAACTTAGAATATTTAAAATATTCAACTAGCCATAAAAAGGCAACTCCAGTCTTAAACATTAACAATGGAAATGAAAAGACTCCTCAAAATACTACTGTCTACGAAGCGTCGAAATAGTATGATAGACGCCGGGAGAAGACCCACGACATCTTAACAAGACCGGAAGGTAAATGTGGAATCCCCCAGAAGCAAGGAGGCTCACCAATGCAAATTTGGAACTGCAAGTGGTATCAACGGAGCGCCTATTAATGACCCTGAATATCTGTATCCGCATCATGAAAGATGCAGGCCAAATGACGTCAGTACATTTAATGTACGAGCATGCAAGGGGAAATCTAAAACATAGACATAAGCTTGAACGGATAAAAAGGAAGAACATACTCACCTCATCTCAACTCAACTCAACTCAACTAAACTCAACTCAAGAATACTCAACTCAATTCAATATAAAAGCAACAATAAAAATGCAGTATAAAGAAAGCTTTTAAAACAGTAGATAATAACTCAATGTATATAAAAAAAATACAAAATTAAACTCGTTACTCGTATTTGGGAGATTCTCAAACCGACAACCATCACTATGAGCTATGTGATGATACAGCGTCTCGCCCATGCTGCCAGAACTGTCCTATACCTTTTCGGAGTATAGAACATCCTCAACTAAGTGGATTCACTAACCTATGCTTAAAAGCAATAAAGAATCATCTAAAAAGTATGATCCTTTACCCATGTTGGCATACATGTTTTTTGAGGATTTTGAGTTTCTTGAACTCATCCCCATACCGGTGGTCAATACTACTCCCAATAATATATATATAACTCATGCTCATATGTTTTAAAGAAAACATAACTCCTCCTCAATTTGAGATAATTACTCAAAAGTTCTCTTAAAAGAGATAATGCTCAAAACTCCTCATGAACTCATTTAGAAATCAAAGTTTCTTCTCGTTTAAAATATAAAAGTGTTATATGCTTGGGAATACTTAGTCCCCTCATACTTATTTTGAAAAATAAACTCAATCTCCGCATCCTTGTTCTCATTTACTCAGGTCTTAAAATAAGTTATAAATCATTGTGGAAGACTTATCAAAAGGACTTAAAAGACTTTCTCGAACATTACTCTTAATCTTTAATTTGATTTGAAATGAAGATTAAAGACCTATGATTTTGAATGTAGGGTCTCTCAATGATTTAGGAAGGTTTAGAAAGTTTATATTAAGAAACGAGTGAAGACACAAATTGGAGAACACTGGCGCGATGCGGAGGGGGATTTCATTTTTGGTCGTGAAATAAATTTTGAGATAGAGGACTCCATATCCTCTCTGCGACGCAGAGAGGGGGTAATTATCTAGGGACTGAATTTTTAAAGCGTCTACGCGACGCGGACCTGGGCGCGTATTCTTTCCGGATCTTTTCTTCCTCTCCCAAACTCGATTCAACTCATACCACTTCAATTCCATGGACCAATTTCACAAAATTTCACAAAACTAGAACATTTTCAATGAAACCCACACAAAACTCATCAAGAGACTCAACTATTTCGCAAATCCCTCACCTCAAGGATTTCAAAGACCTCAATTATCAATTAAACTTAAGAACTTCTCAAGAACTCAATAATCAACTTCAAGAATGAATTCATGGGTAAAAGTATACATGATTGGTGTGAGGGAGAACAAACCAAACACTATGAAAGCTTACATACCTCAAAAGAACTAAATCCTTGGTCTTTTCCCCGAAATCTTGAAGAACTTCTTGAAAACTTCCTCTTTTCTCCTCTTGAACTTTGCCCTAGTTTCTTGAAAACTTTAGACTTGAGTGAAAACTGATTTTAATCAGCTTTGACCCCTAATTGGGTGAAAAAAACGTGTAGCTTAGTGGGGTAAGAAAAAGACCAAAATACCCCTTCTTAATTTGGATGAATTTCCTTTACTGTGCAGGTTGTACTCAAACGAGAATATCCTCATCCAAACTCGGAATTTAGCAAACTCGGTGGCGTTGGAAAGAGGACTCAACAACCTTCGATTTGATATTTCATGGGCCACCTAACTCATTATGTACTGAAATTTATTGTCGTTTGAAGTTAACCCAGAACTCACAATTTAAGAGTAACTTTAACCAAATCTCAATTTAGCTCCTTCCAATTTCGTTCTTTCTAGGTTTAGCTCTTTCTAAGACTGAGTTGTTACAATATATCCCCCTTGGAAACATTCGTCCTCGAATGAGATCAATCTAAATAGAACTGAGGGTAGAAACATCTAACACCCAACTTAAACACTAAACATGCAATTTAACACAACATAGCATATCAATTTAAAGAGTGTTTTACAAAAAGTCATTACCTTGGTCTGGAATTTCTCCAGAAGAAAAGAGATGTGGGTGTCTCTTCTTCATATCCTCCTCAGCCTCCCAAGTAGCTTCCTCAACAAACTAATTCCTCCATAAGACCTTGATTGATGCTACCTCCTTGGTTCTCTACTTCGGAACCTAGCGATCATGTATTTCAACGGGTATCTCCTCATAAGATAGGTTGTCCTTAATACCAATATTTTCAGTAGGTATAATAAGTGAAGGATCGCCCATACACTTTTTCAACATAGAAATATGGAATATCGGGTGGGCAGCTGCTAACTCTTACAGTAGCTTCAATTCATAAGCTATATTGCCAATTCTCTTTGATTTCCTATAAGGACCAATATACCGGGGACTGAGTTTCCCCTTCTTACCAAATCTGATAACACCCTTCATGGGTGAAACCTTCAAGTACACCCAATCATCCACTTCAAATTCCAAGTCTTTTCTCCTAACATTTGTATAGCATTTCAGATGGCCTTGCGTTGTTTTCAACCTTTCTTGAATGACCTTCACTTTCTCCATAGCTTGATTAACCAAGTTTGTTCCTATCAACCCAGCTTCACCAACCTCAAACCATCCAATAGGATATCTACATCTTCTCCCATAAAGAGCCTCATAGGGAGTCATCTTGATACTAGAGTGATAACTATTGTTATAAGAAAACTCTATGAGAGGTAAGTGATCATCCCAATTCCCGTTGAAATCGATCACACAAGCCCTCAACATATCCTCTAAAGTCTGAATCGTACACTCTGCTTGACCATCAGTGTAAGGATGGAAAGCAGTACTAAGGTTCACCTTTGAACCCAAAGTTTTCTAGAAAGACTTCTAAAATTGTGCGGTGAATTATGCACCTCTATCTGAAATGATCGATACTGGAACACCATGAAGTCTGACTATCTATTAAATATATAACTTGGCATAATATTCTGCCAAAAAGGTAGTCTTTACCGGCAAGAAATGGGTTGATTTAGTCATCTGATCTACAATAACCCAAATCAAGTCATACTGCCTGCGAGACCGTGGCAACCCAGTAATGAAATCCTTATTGATCATGTCCCACTTCCATTCCGAAAGATCTATGTTCTGAGCCATACCACCGGGCCTTCATTGCTCTACCTTGACTTGTTGGCAATTTGAGCACTTAGCAACGAACTCTGCAATACACCTCTTCATACTACTCCACCGATAGACTTCTCTCAAGTCACGGTACATCTTTGTGGAACCGGAATGGATACACTATCTGGAACTATGGGCCTCTGTCATGATCCTCTCCTGGAGCTCATCCACCTTTGGTACACAGAATCTACCTCGATACCTCAATACCCCATCTCCCTCTTGTTCAGAAGCCATTACTTTTTGCTTATGAATATTTTCCTTAGATTCAAGTATACAGGGTCTTGGTCTTGTTCCTCGTTCACTTTAGACACTAGTGATGATTCAGCCCCATTTACCACCACCACTCCACCTTCATTGGAATCCATCAACCGGACTTCCAATCGTGCAAGTCTGTGCACATCTTTGGCCAATTCTTTCTTGCCCTCCTCAACATTGGTAGTACTACCCATAGATAACCTGCTCAAAGCATCAGCAACAACATTAGCCTAACCTGGGTGATAAAGAATACTCATGTCATAATCCTTGAGTAACTCCAACCACCTCATATGTCTAAGATTAAGCTCTTTCTGACTGAATACATACTGAAGACTCTTGTGACTGGTAAACACATCTACATGAACACCATAGAGATAGTGACGCCATATTTTTAAAGCAAACACTATAGAAGCCAACTCAAGATCATGAGTCGGGTAATTCTTCTCGTGAATCTTAAGCTGTCTCGAGGCATAAGCTATAACTTTGTCATACTGAATCAATACACAACCAAGTCCAACTCTGGATGCATAACAATACACAATAAAGCCTTGTGTACCCTCTGGTAGGGTCAACACTGGGGCAGTAGTCAACCGCATTTTCAATTCCTGAAAGCTTTTCTCAAAAGCTTCAGACCATTGAAACTTCCGTCTTCTGAGTCAACTTTGTCAACGGGGATGAAATATATGAGAAACCCTCGACAAACTGTCTATAATGACTTGTCAATCCCAAGAAACTCCTAATACTAGTTAGAGATATGGGTCTGGGCCAGTTCTACACTACCTCGATCTTCTGAGCGTCAACTCGAATCCCTTCACCAGAAAAAATGTGGCCTAAGAACCCCACTGATTCAAGCCAAAACTCGCACTTGGAAATTTTGGCATACAACTCTCCATCTCTGAGAGTTTGGAGAACTACTCTAACATGACTAACATGATCCTCCTCATTTCTTGAATAAATCTGAATGTCATCAATAAACATGATAACAAACATGTCCATATATGGCTTAAACACTCTGTTCATAAGGTCCATGAATGTTGCAGGAGCATTAGGTAAGCCAAAAGACAACCAGAAACTCATATTGACCATATCGGGTCCTGAATGTTGTCTTCGGAATGTCACTTTCTCTGACTCTCAACTGATGATAGCCAGATCGGAGGTCTATTTTAGCAAAGCAAATGGCACCCTGAAATAGATCGAAAAGATCATCAATTCTCAAAAAGGGATATTTATTCTTTATAGTAACCTTGTTCAATTGGTAGTAATCAATACACATCCTAAGAGAAACATTTTTCTTCCTCACAAATAAGACCGGAGCGCCCCAAGGTGAGACACGGGGTCAAATAAAACCTTTATCAAGAATGTCTTTACACTGCCCTTTTTACTCTTTTAACTCAGCTGGAGACATTCTATATGGAAGAATAGAAATAGGTCGAGTATCAGGAAGAATATCTATACCAAAGTCAATTTCTCTCGCATGAGGGACTCCGGGAAGATCATCTTGAAAGACCTGTGGAAACTCATTCACAACTGGGACTAACATAATAGGTAGTGTTTCAACACTAGAGTCAGTAACTCTGACTAAGTGATAGATGCACCCCTTGGAAACTAACTTTCTAGCCTTAAGGTATGAAATAAAACGACCCTTAGGCACTTTTGTACTACTCTTCTACTCTATAAAAGGGTCACTAGAAAACTTGAAATTAACTACTCGAGTTCTACAATCAATTGAGGCATAACAAGCATGAAGCCAGTACATACCTAAATAACATCAAAGTCTATCATATCTAACTCGACTAAGTCGGTCATGGTGTCCTTGTGATTGACAGAGATGGTACAATCACGAAAAACTCTCTTAGCTAGAATAGACTCACTAACAGGTGTGGAAACACTGAAGGCCTCAAGAATTCACTCGAGAAAGATATCAAATCTCATAGCAATATACAGAGTCACAAAAGATAGACTCGCACATGAACAAGCAATGCATATACATCAAAAGTGAAGACTTTGATCATATCAGTGACAACATCAGGTGAATTCTCTTGTTCTTGGTGACTGGTGATAGCGTACAAATGGTTTGCTCCTCCACCTGTCCCTGAAGTAGCTCATCGAGGTGCATCTCTGTCTGCTGGAGTCGCTGAAGAAGATTGGGCTCTATTGCCCCTATTACTATTACTTGGCCTATTCTTAGGACACTCTCTAATGAAGTGACCTGTCTGACCACACTTGAAACAGCCAGTGGAGCCATCACAACACACACCTGGGTGGTTCCTACCACACTTAGCACATGCAGGAGTCCAATTGGCCCCTTGTGCCACACTACCTTGAGACTAAGCAAGTCTAGCTCTGACGTTCTACAAATATGATATTCCTGAACTCACCTCTATTCTTTGTTGTAGGTGCACTAGCAGATAATGGAGCAGGTCCAGTTGGACGTGTTGAAAAGGTGACCGGTTAGCATTATCGGCCTTTTGCTGCCCGGACTCATTACCTGTCTTAGTCTTCTTGCTGCGGAACTCTTCCCTATCTCTCAACCTATCCACCTTAACCTGCTGCACATGGATCATAATCCTTGCTATATCCATGTCCCCTATCAGTATAGCTACCTTACCCTCCTTACTCGACCAGCGATACAACCCAGACAAAAACAAGCTCATCATCCTCCTTATATCAGCAACCATCTCCAGCGCATAACGGGACAGTTGAGTGAACTTGAGGTTATACTCATGCACACTTATGGATTCCTACTTAAGAGTGAGAAATTTTCTTACCTTTGCCTCTCTCAGCTCACGGGGAAAGAAATGCCCCATGAAGGCACTTTCAAACACAACCCAACTCATGATTGGTGCCCCTTCAGCTCTACTTTTCTTCCATTAGTCGTACCAGATCCGAGCAACACCTTTGAGTTTGTATGAAGTTAACTCCACAAGCTCAACATCTACAACATGCATCACCTTAAATACTTTCTGCATTTCCTCCACAAAGTTTTTCAGATCTTCAGTGACACTTGACCCTGTGAAGTCTAGAAGATTCATTCTCAAGAACTCACATATCTTGTATGTATCAGCCACAACCTGACGAATCCCTCTTTGTTGCCCAGCTTGGTTGGTCACCACTTGACTCAACATCTGGATAGCAACCTGGAACTCAACATTAGTGACCTCTCCTTGGGGTTGCACTTTCGGTGCATTGGGTACCCCTTGATCCTGAGGATCATCATTCCTCTTATCAGGACGACCTCAGTCAGCTCTTCGTGGAGGCATGATCTGAAAGATATGCGCAAGCATGAATTAGAAGGTAACTTTTATAGAGTTAAACTCTATCGCATGAAAAGAGTATGAAAAAAAGGAATTTTTTCCTAAATGTTACAGCCTCCTAATTATAGATATGGCGCGCTTCACACCGATAACTAGGACTCTACAGACACGGCTTCATAGACACCCTAGGACTCTTGAACTCTAGGCTATGATACCAAGTTTGTCAGGCCCCAAGCCTACACCCTGGATGTAACTGGCACTCATGAACCATTGATTGTCCTCAAGCAAACCCTTGGCCTGGCTCAGTACTTAGCGGAAGATCTACTCAACAATATACGACCTCAATTTGCAAAGATTAACTCAAATGTCACAAGATAAATAACTTAGAATATTTAAAATATTAAACAAGCCATAAAAAGGCAACTCAAGTCTTAAACATTAACAATGGAAATGGAAAAGACTCCTCAAAACACTACTATCTACGAAGCCTCAAAATAATATGATAGACGCCGGGACAAGACTCATGAAATCTTAACAAGACTGAAAGGTAACTGTGGAATCCCTCGAAAGCAAGGAGGCTCACCGATGCAAATCTGGAACTGCAAGTGGTATCATCGGAGCGCCTGTTGATTACCTTGAATACTTTTATATGCATCATGAAAGATGCAGGCCAAATGACGTCAGTACATTGAATGTACGAGCATGCAAGGGGAACCTTAAAACATAGACATAAGCTTGAACTGATAAAAAGGAAGAACATACTCACCTCATCTCAACTCAACTCAAGGATACCTAACTCAACTCAATTCAATATAAAAGAAACAATAAAGATGCAGTATAAAGAATGCTTTGAAAATAGTAGATAATAACTCAATGTATATAAAAAATACAATAGTAAACTCTTTACTCTTATTTGGGAGATTCTTGAACCGACAACCATCACTATGAGCTATGTGACGATACAACATCTCTTCCACGCTGCCAGAACTGTGCTATACCTTGTCGGAGTATAGGACATCCTCAACTAAGTGGATCCACTAACCTATGCTTAAAAGCAATAAGGAATCATCTAAAAAGTATGACCCTTTACCCATGTTGGCATACTTGTTTTTTAAGGATTTTGAGTTGTCTGAACTCGCCCCCATATCGGTGATCAATACTACTCTCAATAATATATATATATATATAACTAATTCTCATATGTTTTAAAGAAAACATAACTCCTCCTCAATTTGAGATAATTACTCAAAATATCTCTTAAAAGAGATAATGCTCAGAACTCCTCATGAACTCATTTAGAAATCAAAATTTCTTCTCGTTTAAATGTAAAAGTGTTACATGATTGGGAATACTTAGTCCCCTCATACTCATATTGAAAAATGAACTCAACTCTCATCATCCTCATACTAATTTAGTCAAGTATTAAAACAAGTTATAACTAATTGTGGAGGACTTGTCAAAAGGACTCAAACGACTTTCTCAAACTTTACTCTTAATCTTTACTTTGTTTTGAAATGAATATTTAAGAGCTACGATTTGGAATGTAGGATCTCTCAATGATTTAGGAAGGTTTAGATAGTTGATAATAAGAAACGAGCGAAGACACAAATTGGAGAACACTGGCTCGACGCGGAGGGGGATTTTATTTTTGTCGCGAAATAAATTTCAAGACAGAGGACTTCGTATCCTCTTCGCGACGCGGAGAGGGGGTAATTATCTGGGGACTAAATTTTTAAAGCGTCTTCGCGACGCGGACCTGGGAGTGTATTATTGCCCGATCTTTTCTTTCCCTCGCAAACTCGATTCAACTCATACCCACTTCAATTCCATGGTCCAATATCACGAAATTTCACAAACCCAAAATATTTTTAATGAAACCCACACAAAACTCAATCAAGAGACTCAACTATTTTGCAAAGCCCTTACCTCAAGGATTGCAAAGACCTCAATTATCAATTAAACTCAAGAACTTCTAAAGAACATAATAATCAACTTCAAGAATTAATTCATGGGTAAAATTTTACATGATTGGCGTGAGGGCGAACAAACCCAACACTATGAAAGCTAACATACCTCGAAAGAACTAAGTTCTTGGCGTTTTCCCCGAAATCTTGAAAAACTTCTTGAAAACCTCCTCTTTCTCCTCTTGAACTTTGCCCTAGTTTCTTGAACGGTTTAGAATTGAGTAAAAACTAATTTTAATCAGCTTTGACCCCTAATTGGGTGAACAAAGCGTTTAAGCTTAGTGGGGTAAGGAAAAGACCAAAGTACCCCTCCTTAATTTAGATGAATTTCCTTAACTGGGCAGGCTTCACTCACACAGGCCTCATCCGAACTGGGAATTTAGCAAACTCAACGGCATTGGAAAGAGGACTCAACGACCATCGATTTGATATCTCATAGGTCACCTAACTCATTTTGTACTGATAGTTATGGTCGTTTGAAGTGGACCCAAAACTCACAATTTAAGAGTAACTTGAACCAAATCTCAATTTAGCTCCTTTGAATTTAGTTCTTTCTATGACCGAGGTGTTAGACAAAGTTAAAATGCCTAACGACAAAAAACTCACACCAGAAGACTCGAGGCCAAAATTAACAATGACCCTAGCCTAAAATGACCCTTTCGAAGCTGATGAAATTGTCAGAATTGCATTAGAGGTCGTCTCTGTGATCTTTTGATTGATGTCAACCATTAAAGTTTCAATGGTGCAAAATACATAAATTTGCATAAAACCTAAATAAACGACCAGGTGACCGAACTATCAGTCCCACCAAGTCATAAAGGACTTGGCGTTGCTATAGGGAAGCTCTAAACGATGAACAGGAGGCATAAACACATAAATAACATGGAGGTCATTGTAGCATCAACTACAAAAAAAGACTTTCATCCGTGAAAGTAACAGTGAAGAAGTACCTCAAGGTTCAAAGAAGCCTAGAAACTGCTCCTGCTTATCATGCTCAGTCTTCCAAGTAGCCTCCTCAACTGGACGATGCCTCCAACGGACCTTAACCATATGAATGGATCTCGAGCGCAGACGCCACACATCTCTAGCAAGAATGTCAACTAGTTCCTCTACAAAAGTCACTCAAATCATCCAACTCTACTACATCATACTGAAGCACATGCGACTCATTATGAACAAATCGGCGCAACATCAAAACTTGAAAGACTGGGTGGATAGTTGAGAACATCGGAGGCAAAGCTAACTCATAAGCAACCTCTCCAACCATCCGAAGGGTCTCAAAAGGCCCAATATACCTGGGGCTAAGCTTGCCCCGCATCTCAAATATCATCACGTCCTTCATGGGTGACACATAGAGGAAAAATCTATCACCTACTGAAAACCTCAAAGGTCGTCACCTATGATCAATACAACTTTTGTGCCTACTTTGAGCTGTCTGGAATCTGTCCTGAATCACACTCACCTGCTCCAAAGCCTCCTAAATCAATTATGTGCCACGTGGTCTAGGATTAGGTCACTCAAACCAACAAACCGGAGAGCGACAACACCTACCATATAAGCCCTCAAATGGGGCCATCTGGATCTATAATGGTAGTTTTTGTACGCATACTCTGCCAAAGGCAAGAACTAGTCCCGCTGACCGCCAAACTCTAATACACAAGCCCGCGACATGTCCTCAAGGACCATAATTGTACTCTCCGACTGTCCATTCGTCTGTGGGTGGAAGGCTTTTCTGATGTCAACGCGAATGCCCAGCTCGTCCTGGAAATTCCTTTAAAAGCTAGAATTGAACTAAGCACCATGATCTGATATAATTGAGACAATAACACCATTAAGAGAAACCACCTCATAAATGTAGATACGGGCTAACCTCTCGGCACCGAATTAAGACTGAACAGAGAGGAAGTGTGCTCTACTGTTTAATCGATCAATGATCACACAAATGCTATCAACACCTCTAGAAGTCTGAGGCAGACCTGCCACAAAGTCATTAGTGATGTGATCCAACTTCTACTCCAGAATGGGTAATATCTGCAACTCACCACCATGTCTAAAATGCTTGGCCTTTACCTGCTGATAACTCAGGCAATGAGACACATAGTCTGCAATATCTCTCCTCATCCCGGCCCACCAGTAATGTTGCCTCAAGTCACGATACATCTTTGAGGTTCCTGGATAAATATAATATCTAGAATCATAGGCCTCCAAAAGTATCAAATGAATCAAATCCCCAACTTTCAAGAAACAAATACAAGATACAAACCTCAAAACCTCATTTGGGTCTAAGATAACCTGACCAGTATCACCTGCTAACACTCGATCTCAAAGCATCACCAAGGCCTTATCCTCAAACTGACGGCTATGGATCTAATCAAGAAGAGAGGAGTGAACTTCCACATAGGCTAGAACACACCTAGAATCTAAAACATCCAACAAAACCATCTGGTTAGCTAAGGACTGAATGTTAAAAGCTAAAGGTTGTTCCACAATAGATAAGAAGGATAGAATACCCATACTCACTTTCTTTCGACCCAACACATCTACCACCACATTCGTCTTTCCCGGATGGTAGAGAATAAAGAGGTCATAGTCCTTCAAAAGCTCAATCGAGCGATGCAACCTCGAATTAAGATCCCTCTGGCTCATGATGTACTAACGACTCGTGTGATCAGTGTGGATCTCACAACGAACCCCATACATGTAGTGCCTCTAGATCTTAAGCACGAAAACTACTGCCGCCAACTCCAAGTCATGAGTGGGGTAGCTGCGCTCATGTAGCCTAAGCTGCCGCAATACATAAGCAATAACTTGACGCCACTTCATCAATTCACACCCCCAAACTGATGCCGAATGCGTCATAATAAATCATGAAACCCTTGCCTCAACTGGAGTAGTCACTATAGAAGTTGTAGTCAGAGACTCACTGAGCTTTCAAAAGCTCTACTGACACTCCTCAGACCACTCAAAATTAACAACAAGGTGGGTCAACCGGGTTAAGGAAGCTACAATAGTGGAAAACCCGTCCACAACCTGTCTATAGTAGCTTTCTAAACCGATGAAGCTCCAAACCTAGATAACTGAAGTGGGTCTAGCCCAATCACGAATAGCCTCAATCTTCATCAGATCTACAATGATACCATCCTTGGAAACCACGTGCCTCAAAAATGCTACAAGATCAAGCCAAAACTTGCACTTTGAGAACTTGGAATAAAGTCGTTGATCTGTCAAAGTCTGGAGCACAATTCTCATATCTTGCTCATGATCACTCATGTTGCGCGAGTATACCAGAATATCATTTATGAACACGATGATGAACAAATAAAGATATGATCTAAACACCTGCCTCATGAAGTCCATGAAGGCAGCAGGGCATTAGTCAACACAAAAGACATCACTAGTGTCACGCCCTGAGCCTACACCCTGGACGTGGCTGACACTCCAGAACCATTGCTGGCCCCAAGCAAACCCTTGGCCTAGCTCAACTATCAACGGAAGATTACTCAACAATAAGTGAACTTCAAAAGTAAAGATTTAACTCAATGTCTCAAACTAGATACTCAGAATATTTTAAATAAAACATTCATTGGCCAAAATAGGTAACTCAAGTCTTAAACATTAGACACTTAAAATGAAAAGACTCCTCAACTATTACTGTCTATCTATTGAGCCTCTAATAACTATGATGGAAGTCGGGACAAGTCCCACGACATCCTAACATAACTGAAAGATATAAATTGAATCCTCCGGAAGCAACAAGGCTCACCAAAGCTAACTCGAACTGCAAGTGGTATCAACGAAGCCCCTGTTGATGACCCTGGTTACCTGTATCTACATCATGAAAGATGCAGAACAAATGGTGTCAGTACATGGAATGTACGATCATGCAAGGGGAACTCTAAAGCACAGACAGAAACTTGAACTAATAATCTTTAGTATGTATTCAGTCAGAAAGAGTTTAATCTCAGACAGAGGAGGTGGTTGGAGTTACTATGAGATTAGTATTCTCTATCACCTAGGTAAGGCTAATGTTGTTGCATATGCGTTGAGCAGGTTGTCTATGGGCATTACTTCCCATGTTGAGGAAGGAAAGAAAGAGTTAGCCAAAGACGTACACAAACTTGCTCGATTAGGAGTCCAGTTAATGGATTCCAATGAAGGAGGAGTAGTGGTGAGGAATGGGGCTGAATAATCACTAGTGTCCGAAGTGAAAGAGAAACAATACCAAGACCCTGTTTTGCTTGAATTGAAGGAAAATGTTCATAAGTAGAAAATGATGGCTTTTGAACAAGGGGGAGATGGGGTATTGAGGTATCAAGGTAGATTTTGTGTACCACAGGTAGATGAGCTCCAAGAGAGGATAATGGAGGAAGCTCATAGCTCCAGAAACTCTATCCATCCTGGTTCCACAAAGATGTATCGTGACTTGAGAGAAGTCTATTGGTGGAGTAGTATGAAGAGGTGTAGTGCACAGTTCGTTGATAAGTGCCCGAATTGCCAACAAGTCAAAGTAGAGCACTAGAGGCCCAATGGTATGGCTCAGAACATGGATCTTCTGGAATGGAAGTGGGAGATTATCAATATGGATTTCGTTACCGGTTTGCCGCGATCTCGCAAGCAGCATGATTCGATTTTGGTGATTCTAGATCGAATGACTAAACCAACCCATTTATTGGTGGTAAAGACCACATTTTTGGCAGAAGATTATGCCAGGTTATATATTCTAGAGATAGTCAGACTTCATGGTGTTCCTGTGTCCATCATTTCAGATAGAGGTGCACTATTCACCGCACAATTTTGGGAGTCTTTCCAGAAAGGTTTGGTTTCGAAGGTAAATTTGAGTACTGCTTTCCACCCTCGGATTGATGGTCAAGAAAAGTGCACAATTTAGACTTTACAGGAGATTTTGAGGGTGTGATATGCCAAATGTTAGCAAGAACCAAATTGAGAGTGATATGCTTAAACCAAAAGACATGACTAGAAACTCATAATAACCATAGCGGTCCATGAATGTTGTCTTTGGCATATCATATCTAGATAAGGCTTAAACACTATGTTCATAAGGTCCATGAATGTTGCAGGAGCATTAGTCAAACCAAAAGACATGACTAGAAACTCATAATAACCATAGCGGGTCCTGAAAGTTGTCTTTGGCATATCACTCTCTCTTACTCTCAACTGATAAAAACAAGTGGCACCCTGAAGTTGATAAAAAAGATCAT
Organism: Solanum etuberosum; assembly: GCA_029582245.1. Lineage (NCBI taxonomy): Eukaryota > Viridiplantae > Streptophyta > Magnoliopsida > Solanales > Solanaceae > Solanum > Solanum etuberosum. The sequence goes on along the minus strand of JAJONR010004661.1, from coordinate 21,904 downwards.
CAATTTTCGGAAGGGGATACTTATTGTTTATAGTAACCTTGTTCAATTGGCGGTAATCAATACACATCCTAATAGAACCATCTTTGGTCCTCACAAATAAGACTGGAGCTCCCCAACGTGAGACACTTGGTCGAATGAAACCTTTATCAAGAAAGTCTTTCAACTGCTCTTTTAACTTAGCGGGAGCTATTTTATATGGCGGAATAGAGATAGGAAGAGTATCAGGAAGAATATGTATACTGAAGTCTATTTCTCTCTCAAGAGGGACTCTGAGAAGATCATTTGGAAAGACCTCTGGAAACTCACTCACAATTGGAACGGACTGAATAAGTGGTGTCTCAACATTAGAGTCTTTAACTTGGACTAAGTGATAGATGCACCCCTTGGAAACTAACTTTCTGGTCTTAAGGTATGAAAGTAAACGACCCTTAGGCACTGCTGAACTACTCCTCCACTCTATAACTGACTCTTTAGTAAACTGGAACTTAACTACTCGAGTTCTATAATCAACTGAGGCATAACAGGCATGAAGTCATTTCATACCTAGAATAATATCAAAGTCCACCATATCTAACTCGACTAAGTCATCCATGGTGTCCTTGTGATTGACAGAATTGGTAAAATCATGATAAACTCTCTCAGTTAGGATAGACTCACTAACAGGTGTGGAAACACTGAAGGGCTCAAGAAGTTTCTCGGGAAGAATATCAAAATTCATAGCAATATATGGAGTCACAAAAGATAGACTCGCACCTTGATCAAGGAATGCATATACATCAAAAGAAAAGACTTTGATCATACCAGTGATAGAATCAGGTGAATTCTCTTGCTCTTGGAGACTGGTAATAGAATAAAGATGATTTTCTCCTCTGCCCGTCCCTGAAGTAGCTCCTCTAGGTTCATCTTTGTCCGGCGGAGCCACTGAAGAATATTGGGCTCTATTGACCCCATTACCACTACCCTACCTGTTCTTAGGGCACTCTCTCATAAAATGACCTGCTTGACCACACTTGAAGCAACCAGTGGAGCCATCACGACACGCTCCTAGGTGGTTCCTACCATACTTAGAACATGCAGGAGTTCAGTTGGCCCCTAGTGCCACACTACCTTGAGACTGAGCAGGTCTAGCTTTGAAGTTCTGCGAATTCTGATTCCTAAACTCGCCTTTGTTCGTTGGTGCAGGTGCACTAGCAGATGATGGTGCAGGTCCATTTGGCTTTTGTTGAAAAGATGACCAGTTCGGATTGCTCTTCTGCTACCCAGACTCAATTCCTGTTGTTTTAGCCTTCTTGTTCCGCAACTCTTCTCTATCTCTCAGCTTATCCTCCTCAACTTGTTGTCCATGGATCATAAGCCTTGCTATGTCCATGTCTTCTATCAGCATAGCTACCTTCCCTCCTTACTTGAAAAGCAAGACAACCCAGATACAAATAGACTCATCCTGCTCCTCATGTCTGTAACCATCTCCGGAGAATAGCGGGACAGTTGAGTTAACTTGAGGCTATACTCATGCACACTAATGGATTCCTGCTTCAAGTTATGGAATTCTCTTACCTTCGCCTCCTTCAGCTCACGGGGAAAGAAGCACCCCAAGAAGGCCTCTTCGTACACATCCCAGCTCACACTTGGTGCACCCTCAGCTCTACTCTTCTTCTATTGGTCGTACCAGACTCTAGCAACACCCTTCAGTTGGTATGCAACTAGTTCCACACGCTCAACATCTGCAACATGCATCACCTCCAACACTTTCTGCAACTCTTCCATAAAGTTTTCCGGATCCTCAGTGACACTTGAACCGGTGAAGTCTAGAGGATTCATCCTCAAGAACTCACGGATCCTGGATGTATCAGCCACATCCTGTCGAATCCCTCTTTGTTGCGCAGCTTGGTAGGTCACCACTTAACTCAACATCTGGATAGCATCCCGGAACTCAGCATTAGTGTCTCTTTGGGGTTGCATTTCTGGTGCATTGGGAACCCATTGATCCTGGGGATCAACATTCCTCCTAGCATGACGACATCAGACAGCTCTTCATGGAGGCATGAACTGAAAGATACATGCAAGCACAAATTAGAAAGAATTTTTTATAGAGTTGAACTCTATCGCACGAAAAGAGAATGAAAGAAGTGAGATAGTTCCTAAATGTCGTAGTCTCCTAATTATAGATGTGGCGCGCTTAACACCGATAACTATGACTCTACAGACACAGCTTCATAGTCACCCCAGGACTCTTGAACTCTGTGCTCTTACCAAGTTTGTCACTCCCCAAGCCTACACCCTGGACGTGGCCGGCACTCGAGAACCATTGCTGGCCCCAAGCGAACCCTTGGCCTGGCTCAACTCTCATCGAAAGACTTACTCAATAATAAGTCAGCTTCAAAAGTAAAGATTTAACTCAATGTCTCAAACTAGATACTCTAAATATTTTAAATAAAATATTCACTGGACAAAAGAGGCAACTCAAGTCTTAAACATTAAACACTGAAAATGAAAAGACTCCTCAACTACTACTGTCTATCTATGAAGACTCTAATAACTATGAAGGAAGTCGGAATAAGACCCACGACAAACTAACAAAAATGAAAGATATAAATGAAATCCTCCGGAAGCAAGGAGGTTCACCAAAGCTAACTCAAACTGCAAGTGGTATCAACGAAGCCCCTGTTGATGACCCTGGTTACCTGTATTTGCATCATGAAAGATGCAGGACAAATGGCGTCAGTACATTGAATGTACGAGCATGCAAGGGAAACTCTAAAGTACAGACATAAGCTTGAACTAATAAAAAGGAAGAACGTACTCTCCTCATCTCAACTCAACGATACTCAAAGATACTCAAAGGTACTCAAACTCAGAAGTACTCAACTAGGTTCAATATAAAAGCAACCGTTAAGATGCATTATAAAGAAAGATTTTAAAAACAGTAGATAATAACTTAATGTATTTAAAAATACAATATTAACTCTTTTACTCTTATTTGGGAGATTCTCTAACCGACAACCATCACTATGAGCCATGTGATGATACAGCGTCTCGCCCACGCTGCCAGAACTCTCATATACCTTGCCGGAGTACAAGACATCCTCAACTAAGTGGATCCACTAATCTATGCTAAAATGCAATAAGGAATCATCTAAAAAGTATGACCCTTTACCCACGTTGCCATACATGGTTTATGAGGACTTTGAGTTGTCTGAACTCGTCTCCAAATCGGTGCTCAATACTACTCCCAATAATATAACGCATGCTCATATGTTTAAAAACATTTTCTCATTCTCAAACTTTGATATTATTACTCAAAAGATTCTCTTAAAAGAGATAATGCTCAAAACATCCTCATAAACTCATTTGGAAATCAAAGTTTCCTCACATTTCAACTATAAAAACATTTACTCTTGGGATTACTTAGTTCCAGTATATTCATTTTTTTAAAATGAAACTCAACTCTCCCATCCACATACTCAAGTACTCAAGTCTTAAAATAAGTTATAAAGGTTTGCAAAAGACTTCTCAAATAACTTAAAAAAACTTCACCAAACTTTACTTTATCTTGAATTTGTATTATGAATTCAAGAGTTATGACTTGGATATGCATGATCTCTCAAGGATTAATGAAGATTTTAAATGTGGATATCAAGTACAGAACATAGGTATGATTCGAGGGAACGCAAACAGAAAGAAGGACGAAAGGGTAGGGGACCTGGCGCTCTAAGTGGCGCGGGGCACCAGCCCCTAAACTACAGAAGGTGGTTTGGGGTGTACTGAGTTGCGCGGCGCCCCACCCCTATATCTAGTTTTTTTTGACGAATTTTCTTGCTTCAATTTCATGTCTAACTCCCCTAAAGTCGAACGATTTCCCTCAAACTCTTTTGGATTCTTAGAGCCAACATAATTACAGAGAAATCCACTCTAAATTACTCAAGAACAATAATAAAACACAAGATCCTCATTGCAATAACTCAACGAAACCTAATATCAAAGAATGAAACACAAACTTTAAGAAACTCATCAAGAACTCAATATACCCAATCTTATGGATAAAATTTATTAAAGAAACTCATGATTGGCATGTGGGTGAACAAACCCATCACTATGAAAACTTACATACCTCGTTAGGATTGAATTCTTGGCGAAATCCATTGATGATTCCAAGAAAATCTTGAACGCTTGAATCTTTTCTCCCTTTTTCTCTTCTTGAACTTCTCTCTTAACGCTAAGCCTATTTTAGAATTGTGAAAAATGATCTATGTCAGTTTAGACCCCTAAAATATTGCTAAACACGAGTTAGGCTAGTGGGGTAAGGAAAACACTAAAATACCCCTCCTTAATTTGGATGAATTTCCTTAACCGGACAGGCTGAACTCAAATGGGCATATCTCCCTCATTAAAACTAAAAATTTAGGAAACTCAGTGGCGTTGGAAAGACGACTCAGAGATCTTTCATTTGATACCTTATAGACCACCTAAATCATCGTGTGATGAAAGTTATGGTCGTTTAAAGTTGACCCATAACTCACAATTTAAGGCTAACTTACAAAATTCTCAATTTAGCTCTTTCCAATTTGGTTCTTGCTAGCATTAGTTCTTTCTAAAACCTAGGTGTTACAACTAGGAACTCATAATGACCATATTGAGTCCTGATTGCTGTCTTAGGGATGTCAGCTGCCCTAATCCTCAGTTGATGGTAACGAGATCTCAAATCGATCTTTGAAAACACCATGACACTCTGAAGCTGGCCAAATAGATCATCAATCCTAGGCTTGGGGTAATGGTTCTTCACTGTCACCATATTCAACTTTCTATAATCAATACACATGCGCATCGTACAATCCTTTTTTTTTACAAACAGAATAGAAGTGCCCTAAGGCAACAAACTTGGCATGATGAACCCCTTACCAAAGAGGTCCTGAAGTTGAACAAAGAGATCCAAGAACTTTGCATGATCCATTCAATATGGAAAAATGGAAATAGTTCGAGTACACGGCTCAAGCTTGATAGGAAAGTCAATATCACACTCTCGGGTAGGCCAGGTAGTTTATTAGAAAAGACATCTATAAAATTACGGACGGCTGGAATGGACTCAAGTGAATGGACCTCCCTTCTCACATTAGGCACATAGCAAAATTAAGACAAACACCCGCTAGCCACTAGCCTTCAAGCCTGAAAAAAGCAGATAACTCCAACCGGTATGCTACTAATGGAGCCCCACCACACCACCGGTGTAATACAAGGCATGGCTAAGGTATAGGTCTTAGAGAAACAATCTAAATTTGTGCGATACGGGGATACAAATTACATGCCTAGGAACATATTGAAATCAAGCATATCTAACAATATAATGTTAGCCCGGGTGTCACGACCATGGATAGTAACTAAGCATGATCGAAACACCTAATCAACTTCTATACCCAAACCAAAAGCATAATACACAGAAAAAAATGAATATGTAGATCCAGGGTCATATAATGTCGAGGTGGGATGATGGCATAAAAGAGTCGTACATGTGATCACATCATCCAATGGCTTAGCCTACGCCCTCGCTGGAGCTACAGAGAAATAGCCCTGTCCACCTCAGCCCTGGCCATCAATCCTACCACCTGACCTGCCTTCTTGGGTACCACCCTGAATACCCTGTTGTACATCACGATGGTCCAGACCCTAACCTCGACCTCTAGCTAAAGGTGCCGCTGGTGGAGCTGCTAAAGTTGGCTATGGAATTTGAGAGATTTGTCTATTCAAAGAATAATCTTTGGCCTATTGACCTAACTCACCACAGTCAAAACAACCCAAAGATGATCTGCTCAAAGAAGAACGGAAACCAGGGCCTGAAGTTTTAGTTTGGGACTCATGACTTTGGCTAGAGCCAAACTCACTCCAGCTATACCGATCTCCCTGGGAACTCAAAAATGAGGCCTTAATAGGCCGACTAGGCTGACCATGCTAAAACAACTATCGAGCCCTATCATGTGAATTTTTCAGCCTGGAAAAGGACCCACTATAGCTACCCTCATAGCTAGCTCTCTTGTCGCTGCCCCCTTGGGCCTCACGATGGAGCTGCTCAATAATGCGGGGATGATCAACAACATTTTGAAAGGAGCAACCCGCTAAGACCATAGAATGAGGCTCAATCCACAGCTATAGTCTCAACCCATGAATAAAGCACCGAATCCTCTCCACCTTAGTAGGAAGAATCATGGTAGCATGGTGGGAGATCTCGTGAAATCTCTCCTCGACTCAGACGTTGTCATAGAACCTTACTCCAATCTAGAGAACTGATCTCTGAGGTGATCTCTGATGCTGTGAGGAATGAACCTTGCCAAGAAGGCATCAAAAAAATCAGTGCAGGTGACAAGAGGACACCCAGCTGGCCTAGTCTCAACAAATGTATGCCACCACTATCTTGCTGACCCTTCAAGCTGATACGTAGTGAAGTCGGCTCTTCTCGACTCCAGGAGACACAAGATATGCAGCCGCTCATGGAATGTACTCAGAAACTCATGGGCGTCCTCACCCACAACCCTAGACAACCTCATAGGTGAAAGCCTCTAGAACACTCCAAGCATCTTTTTCTCCTCTAGTGGCATATCTCTAACCGCAATCATGGGTTGGGCACCCCAAGGTGGTACATGGGGCCTGGGTGCCTCTGATGTAGGCTGATCCTCCTAATCTAGTGCTGGCGCAGATGCTAGTGCTGGGGCATGCTGCATACCCCAAAGAACTTTCAAAAGCTGGGTAATGGCTACCTGGAGCTCTGGAGACATAATTGGTCCGGGTGGTGGCTGAGCTTTTACCGACCCCATCGACTGCTCTGGAACATGAGCATTTGGAGGATCCTCTACTGGCTTTGGAACCTGAACTCTAACAAGTGGTGGTGGTGGTGGTGCACCTCTACCAAGCAAGGAAGGTCGACCCCTACCCCGATCTGTCTCACAGGACGTACGAGCCATCTTACAAAAAGAGTGAAGCAAGTGAGATTTCCCAAAACAAATAACACACAGGCTGCATGAATGCGATACAAAATAGAGGAGTTCCTAAAGGTACCCTGTAGCCTCCCAAAAATAGGACACAAATGTCTCTGCACCGATTTGTAGGACTCTACTAGGTATTAGCTCGGTACAAGTGAGACTGGTGAACCTGGGTTATAGTAGATGCTATCATCACTTCTACTGTAGCTTTTACATCTTTGGTTGTGAGGTCTATTTCTTTTTTTATTAATATATTTTTCCGAAGTCTTGCTTATCCTCCTAGAATTCCATTTTTATTACTGCTCATCAATGGCTTATTCCAAAAAATTATAAAGAAGAATTTGACTACAACAATCCAACTTATTCAAATAGAAAATATGATATTTACTCTAAATGATGTGTGTTAATATGGAGCTTATTCTGAATGATGTGGCCTTGATGATGTCCTAGGGCCATGTTAAATATGTGTACTTGGATTACATTTTTCTTATTCAAAAAAATAGGCAATTCTTATATGCATTGAGAAATAGGTTCTAATACTTATGTGTACTTGGATGTATTTTTCTGCGATGAGGTTGCATTTCACAGTCCCATGTATATATATATCATTCATTCTACTTTAATCAGTCCATAATTAGGCTTTTCGCTTTTTGCTTTTGGAAAATGTTTTATGACTTTTAGTGCCTGCACCTTGAAAACTAAAGGCTGACTTGTGAACATCTAGAATGAGCTATAGTTGTGAAATTAAGCTACAAACGTATTTATTGGTCTATGCTTTTATTTTTCAAATTAATTGATTAATTTTTATTTCTTTGATTTCTAATGAGAGAATCAACGCAGAGGTATTTAATTCTACATTGAAATTCATGAGTTCCTCTCCACGTGTTCTTTTACAATTCATTTGAAAGACCTAAAGTTATTTCTATTACTAGCCCTTCCTTCAGAAAAAAAAGGTTACTTGAAATTAGATGTTGTATGATTTTATGACTTTGAATTGTGTCATTTGACTCTTGAGACTAGGAAGGCAAGGATCTTTAAACAACACATCTTTCATCATATTCCTTATTTTCCAATTTTGGATGTTATGTAAGAAAATATGTACAAGCTGATAAAATTTCTTTTCGAGAGACAAAGAGTTACCAATTGACCATTTTAGTTTCTTTCACCAGCGCCAAAGAGAGGCAGACCCACATGTAAGTTAGGAGGTCACGTGCACCCTAAACATTAGAAAAAATCTGAATATATGTATGTGTATATACCTTGAGAAGCTAATATATAGTTGATTGTTCAGCCTAGTAAACATATGTGGATTCCATGCACTAGTTAAAGCCACAACTTCCCTCTGTTGTGAGTTGTGAGTTGTGAGCCTAGCTTGAATTAGCATAATCTATTTTTTCAACCTATATTTTTTGTTAAGATAAATAGTAAGGGGAAAAAAATGTACCCAGGTCTTTAAATCTTGGGTTCGCCTTTGGCGCTAAAACCCTCTCACGCAAACTCTTCAATCTTATATACCTATGTCACAACATACATTTATAAAACGTTATCACATTTTATTTGTCTAAAACTCATATGTAATTTAAGGAAAAAATGTGCAGCAATTATTTTTTTTTGAAATATACTGAAAAGGTAAGACACAAATAGAACTAGAGGGAGTAACAAACAGAAGTTGATAACTTTTTACGAAATAATTTCTCGGCATGTGTGTTGCACGTGTATGCCTACTAATGTAGTACACGATTTTGTATAAATTAAACAATTATTTTGAAAATATAAAGTACAAGTTCTGTGAATGACTAATGTGAACTGTCGTATAACTTGTTTGTTAAGATCAAAATGTTTGGTTATCACTTATCATTTAAGGTAAAACGATGAACAATCAAATTGGCTCACGTCACCACTGCCTAAAGATTCATAAAAACTCATTTTTTCATTTTAAAATACAATAGTAATGCCTCTTTAGTGATTTACCTCTAAAAATGTGAAGGCCATCAAGAACTCAAATTTATATGCATCTCAATATATGAACACCCGAATCAAGTCTTCAACCAGAAAGGACAATTATATTATTCCTTTAACAATATGTGAGTTGTAGTCGAAAGCCTTGCATTTGACATCTTTTCTTATGAGGAACAAAATCTTGGAGTAAGTAGCCATTATTCCAAACGTTGGCTTTAACTGTTTGGTTCTTAAAGTGTTGACTCGAAGAGTTTGTTTAATATGAGAAAGGTCAAAAGTCACAACCGATCATTTATTTTTGTCCAACACTTGCTAAAACAATTTTGTTTTCCGAGTTCTAAAAGACTTGGAATCTGAAAAATTAGACTAATTAAGTGAAACTGGCACTAGGAAATCGAAATCAACATGAAAGAAAAAATTACCCTACGTAGAAATGTCGATATGGACATAAGAAGAGGAAACTAAGGAATATGATGAAGGATATGCTGAAAAGAGTCAAGTGGCACTCTTTATAGTCACAAAAAATACCTAATTAAGTGAGATTGACACTATGAATATCAAAAAGCCAAATGAAAGTAAAAAGGAACCTGAAATAGAAATGTAGATGGAAAAAAAGGAATAGGAAGAAGGATATGGTGTAAAAGAGTCAAATGGCACACTTCATAGTCACAAAAAGGACCTAATTAAGTTAGACCGGCACTCAAAAAATCAAAAAGCTACATGAAAGCAAAAACAACCCTGTATAGAAATATGGATATAGAAAAAGAAGAGGAAAATGAGGAATATGACAAAGGATATTCTATAAAAGAGTCAAGTGACACAATTCATCATAGACTCAAAAAGCTACTAGCTAATTAAGTGAGACTGACACTTGAATAATCAAAAAGCCACATGAAAGTAAAAACGAACTAAAATAGAAATGTAGATGGATAAGAAAGAGTTATATGAGAAAGGATATGTTGTAAAAGAGTACTCAACTGACACACTTCATAGTCACAAGATAAAGCACCATCTCCACCTTTCAACACTTTTTTTCTGCATCTTAAATTCATAGACAAGTCAATAGGGAGAACTTTATGAAAATATTTTCATAAGGGAGCTTTCACGAAATAAAATAGTAAAGGAAAAATGAATGTAATACTAATGCAATAGTTGTTTGAACTCACTATTACATACTTTATCCACAATTGGTATGTCACTATGTTATACTTATCTTAAAAAGGAAGAGAGATAGGGATACTCTTTATTGGCATGTGGTTAAGTGAGACTGACACTTGTAAAATAAAAAAGCCACGTGAAATGAAAAACGAACTAAAATAGAAATGTAGATGGATAAGAAAGAGTAATATGACAAAAAGATATGTTTTAAAAGAGTACTCAAGTGACACACTTCATAGTAACAAAATAAAGCACCATCTCCTCCTTTCAACACTTTTTTCTGCATCTTAAATTCATGGACAAGTCAATAGAGAGAATTTGATGAAAATATTTTCATAATGGAGCTTTCACAAAATAAAATAGTAAAGGGAATATGAATTTAATACTAATGCAATAGTTGTTTCAACTCACTGTTTACATACTTTATCCGCCATTGGTACGTCACTATGTAATACTTATCTTAAAAAGGAAGAGAGATAGGGATACTCTTTATTGGCATGTGACTATTTACTCATCATATATTTCAGCCAACATGCTAAAGGAGAGCTTCTATGGTACTCGCAACAGGGGCATATAGTATTAAGAAGAGACATGGTTTAGTTTGGGTGAATTTTTAATTTAAATGAATTATATATTGCAATTTAGTCAATGATGTGGTCGTACCAGTGGTCGTACCAGTGTTCGCCATGTGTACAAAATGGTATGTCAAAATCAGATCTGTGTTTCATTAAAAAATAATGGCATGAATATGTGGACACTTTGTTGAACGACAATGACATTAATAAGCCCAAATTTTAACGGATACCATAGATGAAGCTTTTCTCAAAACTTAATGACATATGTTGGATTATATATTACTATAACATAATACTCCTCTATATAAACAAAAGTTGATAATTTTTTTGAACTAGTTTGTCGACAGCTGCATTGCACTTGTGTATCAAGTCATATAATGCATGATTTTGTAATGATTAAAATAATTAATTTTTAAAAACACAAGTACAATTTTTGTCAATCAAATTGTATGATTACTTTTTTTTCGAGATCAAGATGATTTGTTATCGTCCAAACCTACAAAATTGAACAACCAAATTGCCTCATAACTATACAACCTATATATAATATGGTAGACATTCATGGAAACTCCTTTGTTCATTTAGAATACCACTAGAGGCAACCATGAATAGAAAATTAAATCTAAACTTTGAAAATGGTTATTCCTCTAAAAAAATCTCTCTAAGCTTGTAATATTTCCCTAATTGGAAATTAATTTGCTCGCGGAGGTACTTTTAGTTATTTAAGTAGAAAATACTGTAAAAATAAATAAAGAGACACATGTTCTAAATCTTGAAGGTTTTAATTCAACTCTAAACATCATCTATAAAATTGCAACTACATGAATTTATTAATACCAAGAACAAAAAGATTGTTTTTGGGCTCTTCAGATAGCTAGTTGGATATGGCTAGTTATTTATAATATTGACAAATACAAAAGCTAGTTACCCAAAAAGGACTAAGAAGATTGATTATTGTCAAATCTTACATAGGTAAGAAGATTGTCAAGTCAAAAACCATATTTTTCCATTATAATCTTACCATGTTACCATATATAAAACATTCTAGGAAGATAAAAAAAATTAAGAGGATAAAGAAACTCTGAGTTTCCAAAAAAGGACGGAATTTTAAAAGACAAGTAAAACACTGATACAACTGAAAGAGGTAAAAAGACCCTTTTTGGAGTCAAGAGGAACCATAATCTACATATAAAATGTGAGAAAGAAATGAATACAGAATACTTGATTGATCCTTGGAACTATATTTAACTTTTCTATATTACAGTAAAAGATCTTTCTTAAATATAGTAAATTAAAAAAATGAAATGTATAATAGATTCAATCATGAGAATATCAAAACCTCTTCGTATCAAAGTAGTACCTTATGAGAGCACAAAAGTCATAAGCAAGTTAGGCATATGATGAAAGCCCACCATTATGATCCTTCTATTTGCTTCCCTTTGCTTTGCTAACTTTCCTCAAACTTTTTCTTGCTTGGTTCAAACTTTATCTTCATCTCTCTACGCTTTGTGTTTCTTTTTGCATTCTAGAGACATGCAAAAACAAGCACAATGTGTCAGAGACATGGAGATGAAGTTTGAATCAAGATGAAATCTGAGGAAAGGTAATTAGCAAAGCAAAGGGAAGCCAATACAAGTATTGTAATGGTGGACTTTTATCGTATGCCTAAACCTGATAATGAATCTCGTTCTCCCAAAAGATGTTGCTGGGATATGAAGAAGTTTTGATATTTTAATGATTCAATCTGTTCCAAATTTTATTTTTTAATTTAGTTTACACCCTTTGTATGTATGAATGATCTTTTATTTTGAAATTGAGAAGTTAAAAATAGCTCCAAGGATATATCAAGTATTTTGTATTAATTCTTTTGTCATATCATATACGCACATTTTGTGGCTTTGATGTAGTTCTTCTTGTTTACAGAAGTTTCTTTTTCCCTCTTTCACACATATTAGTGATTTACTTGTCTTATAAAGTTTGATTTTTTTTTCCTTGGAACTCAGAGTTGCTTTATTTTCATAATTTACTCTTTCTTTTCGGTTTCTCTTAGAAAGATTTTATATATTATATATTTGAATGAAAAATATGGGTTTTGTCCTATATATCTTCTTAGGTGTGTAAGATTTGACGAGAATCAATCTTTTTACCATACAAAAAAAAAAGAATGTAGTAGCAATAATATAATTGAATCTATATTATATTTCGTGGAAATAATGAATATGAGTATTTATAACCAACACTTAGTATGAATTTCATTAAAAACATTAGTGACTCTAGATGCAATGTCATTAACTCAATTGCAGCAAAATATTTTGCGGTAATATATAAAAAATAATTTATTGCCACTAAATGGATCTTTTTATGTAGTGTTATTCCTTTTTAGCTATCCATAATAAATAACAGACAAAGACAACATCAAGTTGGAGCACATATATACTCTAACAAATTTTAAGAAGTTCATATCCAACATGAGTTAATACCACAAAATAGATCAATAAAAAGGAAATTTTAGGTGATGAGACACCAAAATACAAAAAAAAAATATTAAGAATCGCAATTCAATAATGATTCTTGAAACATTAACACTAGCTAAAACAAACAAATGGACATAGATATATACTAGTCATAAAACAACTAAAACAGATGGATAAAAAATGAATAAAAAAGGTAAGAAAGAACCTTGATGGAGTAAACTTTCTTCATTGTATTGATAAAAATCTCAAAGTGTTGGATTACAATACAAAATCACCAGTTAAACTTGAAAATCAAACAAGATGTTGGTTGGAGCTCAACCAAACCACTTTGCCAACTTGACCTCCGTTTAGATCTTGAGCAACAAGATTTGTTGTTTTGTTGTCTTAGTTTTAGGTGAACTAGAGCTGAATGATTGTTTTCATGAAATTTTAAAAATGGTATCTTTGATTTCTACATGGCTATGTAATGGTAAAATATCAATGGAGAATGTGTATTGAGGCTGAAATTTTTTTTGTTAGGCTAGTTGCGGCTACTCCTCGTTTTCTTAGAGTTCCTTCATCATTTAATTTTATAGATTAGGTTTAGGTTAATGATATCCATTTCTTGTGTCTAATCTTCCTAAAATGCCCTTATAGATTTGGGATATGATAAAAAATAAATTGGGGGTGGGTTCAATCTTTTGATTTTTTCTTTTAAAAATAACAAAAAATAAATACCACCTAAATATTAAAAATCATATCGTTAGAAGTTTTCTTTTTCCTTGCAAATAAAAAAAAAGTAGTATCTAAAAAACGTCTATTTTTGTGTTTCAATTTTCTCAAGGAAAAGTCTACTAAAACGACATAAAAATTAGATTTAAAATAGATATTTAAATATAAAAAATGGGTTGAAACTGGGGGTGGGTCAAAAATCACGTATCTATTATGACAAACTTTTGTATTAATCAGCAAGGTTCAACATTATAAAACTATAACAAGCCATAACCAACTAGCTAACTCAAGAGACATAAAAACAATTTGTATTCTTGCTATTAATAAATTCATGTGGTTGTAATTTTACGGATGGGGTTGAGATCGTTACAACCCTTCAAGATTGAGTGTATGTATCCTGTCACGACCTAATTTCTCAAGTCATGATGACAACTATACCCCACCAGAAAGTAAGCATAACCCTTAGCCCGGAGTCATAAGAAATAGACTACCAAGCGGAAGTCAAAAACAAGAAGTAAAAAGCATATAACAAAGCAGAAAAAGGATAATCAACAGAAAATAATGCAGGAACCATCCCATGACCTGACATTAGTCGGTAATCGAGAATTTAATCCAAAATAAAAGTACAAGGAATAATTACATGTTGTCTCTGAATGAAATATAAAGACTATACTTAGCCAAAACAAATAGAAACTGGTAGCTCCGGGCACCTAGACCTCCCCCGGTCTCTGAAACTCTGAATTGCTCTGTAGGACTCCAACCAACGGTGATAACTCAAACTCTGATCTGCATGGGCAAAAGTGTTGTATCATTACAAAAAATGGTACTTAAAAGGCACCGACCGATTGAGATCAAGGTTAACACAAGCATAAACAACAAGTAATAAGAAGAGAAAAGCACAATAGTAACTAAATAGGAGATACTAAGGTGGACATGTAATAAAGAATACAGACAGGATTCAAAGGTAAAACTCGAGTAAAGAACGCACCAGGAACGCAAACCAATATCCTATTCGCAAGCAACTAACATACTAAGTCAACTATCCAGGGTCAAGAGGACCCACGACCACAATCTTTCAAATCTTATCAGATAATGATAAAACAATAACAGAGAACAGAATATAGTGAAACAATAACCTAACCAAACCCCATAATCCTGGAAGGTACAAACAACAAACATAACCCAACTTGGCTTCATAAACTGGAGGGTACAAACAAAAAAACTAGTATACTAGTGATAGGCAATGCATATGAATGTAGAGGATGAAATAGGACCATCACAGAAGGGCCAAAAATCCAAACCCAAGAAATGAAACTCGGGCTCCCAGACCAAGTAACCACAACCACAGTCAACTCCCACCCAGCTAGCAAGAAAGAAAAATTATTCCAGGCTGCCCAGCCAGTCAGTCCACTCCCAGCCTAGCTAGTAAGAGTGACCCGGGGGTGTGTAGACTCCCAAAAGGATCTAAATATATCAAAGCCACCCAGTTAGATAATCGATTCCTAGGGGCGTAAGCCGCCCAACTAGTAAGAGTGACCCAGGGGTATGTCAACCCATTTAGAGGATCTCAAAGTAGCCAAAAATCATGCAAGAAAGGGAGTTGATGCGCCGGCTAATCAAGTAAAAATTGGGTGCATCCATGATCCCTCTAATATCTTATGGAGGAAAGGAGCACATCCCAAATGCCTCGTAATATCAAAAGACAGTAAATCAAGTGTTCAAGGTGGTACGACTGTTGTTAAAACCAGTTGAGAATAAAATTTGAGTAAAAAGTATTTTATCATGAATGATTAATATACCAATGCATGAACCGAGATAGTACCACAAAAATCTGTCAAAAAAAGAACAAACAATGCATTGCATGCCACTGCCAGCATCCAATGAAGGCACTCAAGTCAAATGACCATACAACCAACTAAAACACGCTATTAGTGGTTCCTACACCCAAGTTCTGTTTTAGCCAAATTCAACAAGAAGGCTCAAAACGAGACTGGAAGCTTGAAAAATAAAGGTCATCCAAGACCAAACTCGATATTCTGGAGCTAACCGTGTGATAATGGTCAAACTACTCTCTAGAAAAAATCCAATGAGTAAGTAGTCGTAGTAAATAAAAAAATACCCAACTAAAAGTCGAGGTCAAATAACACAAGAGTGATATACTGTAGAAAATTCTATCAAGAAATTTAGAATGTAAATCAATTCACTTGTAGCAATAAAAACAATTGGTGGATGATTCCACCAAATTTACGAAAAGACTTTTGTTATCAATAGTCACAATTAAACTAAAATTTCAGAAATAATAAGTAACAATTAATCTAGGGGTGCGGGGATTGGAAATCAATGTCACATAGAGATAATTGTGTTGCTCTATAGTATTGAACATTTATGGATAGACTGTGTCATCTTCAATGACACTAATCTTCTTTCGATCTCATAGAATCTCTTTTCGGTCTCAACTATATGTATAACTAAACAACCCAATACTTTAAACTATTCACTCTTTCGATGCAGAAATAGGGCAAATAGATTTGACCCATAATCCCTTTTTCATGTAAATTATAGACATCAAAGATAAATTGCAAATATTGAACTAATTACCCAGCCACTCCAATAAATCTCTTTCGAGCATCAGTCGGAGATCGAAAGTAGGGATTAAGTTTGTAACCTTAACCCCTAAATTAACCCATGCTAATTTGCCCAAAATTCATGTATGAATAACAACAAAACACAACATAATACAATACCCACTACATTAAATCAACACCCATAATTGCACCCCTAGACTTTGGGGTTTTAGCCACCAAACACAAAAAGTAAAAAAAACTATACCTTTCATGAGAGCAGGTAATTATAAGCAACACCCACTTTGAATTCAACTTCAAATTGTACAGATTAAGTGCAAAGTTGAAAACCCCAAAACTAAAAGTATTCTTAACAAAGTTAAGTATTTGTCACTCTAAAACTCTAGAGAAAAAGTGTTAAAACCAATCTTTAGAAATATTTTTGGACCCTTCTTTCTTTCTCTTGTGGGCTATTTATAGTTCCTCAAAATTTTGTCCAAAATTCACTGTGTGACCAGTTCGGCGACATTAGTTGGGCTCACCGAGCACATTCAGCGGATCGTCATTTTCTCCTTAAGTCGCGTTTCTCATTCTTTAGGCTTTAGGTGTTTGAACCTGACATGACGAGCTCGTTCATGTTTTCCTTTCACATTCAAAGGATAACCGAATACCACCTTTGTTTGCCTTTTAAGCCTTCAATTTTTTCTCCAAATCTTGTCACCTTCGGCGATCGTTAGCAGGTTTGCCCTTTGCATTTGGCGAGTCTCCATTCCTATTTTAGTTCGCTGACCTTCCTCATTTAATTCAAGTGTTGAGCACTTCAATTTGGGCGATGGCGTGCAAATTGGGCGATCCACCCTTCTTGTTAGGTGATCAATAATATGGAGTTTACACTTCTTTTCATGTTTTTTGTTATTCTTTTGAATATTCATCCTTGCCTTGTCCCTTAGCCTTCATAGATGTAAATCATCAGAATATCATTAGAATAGGACATAATTAGGCATTGAGGACTATAATTGTTGAACTACATATGCCTTAAATGAGTGTAAATTTACCGCTCATCACCGCACTAATAGAGTTCTAATCTTAGCACGTTTACCAAAAATATTGACCAAAGTCAAGCCTTAGCTTAACTTCAAAGTTAAAATGCCTAACCACACAAATTCACACCAGAAAGTCTCGGGGCCCAAATCAACCATGCCCCTAGCCTAAAATGGCTCTTCCGAGTTAATGAAACCACCTGAATTTCTTTTTGAGGCCGACTTCTAGAACTTTTGACCAAAGTCAATCGTTCAAGTTTTGAAGGCTCCAAAACATGAAAACTTGTTCAAAACACAAAAGAACAATCTGGCGACCAACGTGTGAGTCCTATCAACTCATAAATGGTTTGGGGTCGCTACAAAAAATCTTTAAATTCTGAAAAGATCAGAAAACGATAAAAATTATCATGAGGGTCGTTATAGTCCCTTTGTTTTCGTTTGGTAGTACTTTCTACTTAAATAACTGAAAGTACCTTCATAAGCATATTGAATTCAAATTAGGGAAATATTACAAGCTAAAGGATATTTTTAATAGGCATAACCCTTTTGGAAGTTAAAATTTAATTTTTTATTCCTAGTTGCATCTAGTAGTATTCTAAAAGGACAAAGGAGTTTTCATGAATGTCTACCATATTATATCTAGGTAGTAGAGGTATGAGGCAATTTAATTATTCAATTTTGTAGGTTTAGACATTAATTAGTCATGTTGATATCGATAAAAAAGTTATCATATGATGATTCTCATTATTCATTTACAAAAATTATAGTGCTTTACTTCTGAAAAGTGTTGTAGATATATTTATGTGGATGTACATAACTTCAAGGTATTATTACACCATAATGTATAGTAACTCCCACACCTCCATAGCCTTCCCCATTGATATTCCTCCATAACTTACATGGTTAATGTCTCCATAACTTTCATGGTAAATTTCATGTTTATGATTAAAATTTTGTAAGCCTCTATGTAATACTATAAATAGAGGCGTTAGAGTTCATATTGGATATACTTGAAGATTAGGGGAAAACATGAATAATTAGATCAATAAGAAAATTTGTTATCTCTTGTCTCCCTATTTCTATTGTTTTTATCTTCTATGTTTCTTATCTTATTTTGGTTTAGTTTTATAACACATTATTAACATGATTCTTCAATTTTTCAAATTAAGTTTCAACCTGATTTATTCCACCCGTGATAAGGAGTTCGTTTAATGGATTCAAATGAAGGAGAAGTGGTGGTGATGAATGGGGCTGAATCATGATTAGTGTCTGAAGTTAAAGAGAAACAAGACTGAGATCCTATTTTGCTTGAATTGAAGGAAAATGTTCACAAGCAAAAAGTAATGGCTTTTGAACAAGGGGGAGATGGTGTATTGAGGTATCAAGGTAGATTGTGTGTACCAAAGATGGATGAACTCCAAGAGAGGGTCATGGAGGAAGCTCATAGCTCCAGATATTCTATCCATCCGGGTTCCACAAAGATGTATCGTAATTTGAGAGAGGTTTATTGGTGGAGTAGTATGAAGAAGGGAATTGCAGAGTTTGTTGCTAAGTGTCCGAATTATCAACAAGTGAAGGTAGAGCACCAGAGGCCCGGTGGTATGGCACAGAATATAGAGATTCCAGAATGGAAGTGGGAGAGGATCATTATGGACTTTATTATAGGTTTACCTTGGTCCCGCAGGCAGCATGATTCCATTTGGGTGATTGTAGATCGAATGACTAAATCAGCCCACTTTTTGCCGGTAAAGACTACCCATTCAGCAGACGATTATGTCAAGTTATATCTTCAAGAGGTAGTTAGACTTCATGGAGTTCCAGTGACGATTATTTCAGATAGAGGTGCACAATTTACTGGACAATTTTGGAAGTCATTTCAGAAAGGTTTGGGTTCAAAGGTGAACTTGAGTACTGCTTTTCATCCTCAAACTGATGGTCAAGTAGAGTGCACTATTCAGACTTTAGAAGATATGTTGAGGGCTTGTGTGATTGATTTCAAGGGTAATTGGGATGATCACCTACCTCTCATTGAGTTTGCTTATAACAATAGTTACCATTCTAGCATCCAAATGGCTCCATATGAGGCTCTTTATGGGAGATGATGCAGATCTCCTATTGGATGGTTTGAAGTTGGTGAAGCTGGGTTGATAGGACCAGACTTAGCTCATCAAGCTATGAAGAAAGTGAAGGTTATTCAAGAGAGGTTGGAAACAGAGCAGAGTCATCAGAAATCCTATACAGATGTTAGGAGAAGAGACTTAGAGTTTGAAGTAGGTGATTGGGTTTACTTGAAAGTTTCACCCATGAAGGGTGTTATGAGATTTGGTAAGAAAGGGAAACTTAGTCCCCGATATATTGGTCCTTACAGGATATCCAAGAGGATTGGCAATGTAGCTTATGAGTTAGAGCTACCCCAAGAGTTAGCAGCAGTTCATCTGGTATTTCACATTTCGATGTTGAAGAAGTGTATGGCCGATCCTTCACTTATCATACCTACTGAAGATATTGGTATTAAGGATAGCTTATCTTATGAGGAGATTCCTGTTCAGATTCTAGATCGTCAAGTTCGCAAGTTGAGGACCAAGGAAGTAGCATCAGTCAAAGTTCTATGGAGAAATCAATTTGTTGAGGAAGCTACTTGGGAAGCTGAGGAGGACATGAAGAAGAGGTACCCACATCTCTTCGAGTCCGGCGGAAGTCCAAATTAAGGTACTAATCCTTTTCTTGGAATTTACTTTAAGTTGACATGTTGTATTTATATTTTTCTTGTTGGGTGTTTGAGCTGGATGTTAGATGTTACACCCTTAGCCTACTAAGAGTAATCTCATTCGAGGATGAATGTTCCCAAGGGGGAGATATTGTAACACCCCACTATTTGAAAGTGCTAAAATTAGGAAGAACCATTTTTGGAAAGAATGAAAATCTGAAATTTGGCAAGTATGTTAAGTATGAGTTTTGGGTCAACTTCAAATGATCATAACTCCTAGTACAGGATGAGTTAGGTGGGCTAAAAGACATCAAATGAAAGGTATTTGAATTATCTTTCTAACGCCACTGAGTTTGATAATTTTTGAGTTCGTATGAGGGAGATATTCCCGTTTGAAGTCAGGCTGTCCGGATAAGGAAAGTCAACCGGATTTTAGAGGGGTATTTTGGTCTTTTCATTACCCAATTAAATTATTTCGTTTTTAGTAAGTTATTTGGGGTCTAAACTGATTTAGTTCAGTTTACGCAATTAAGAATTTCGCTAGGGCTTTGAGAGAAGAGAAAAGAGGAGAAAAGTCAAGGCGTTCTTGGAGATTTCTTGCAGAATCGAAGTCGTTTCGCCAAGGGTTGATCCCTAAATAGGTATGTGAGACTTTCATAGCGTTGGGTTCATTCACCCACGTGCCAATCATGTTTATTTCAGTGAAATTCGTTCTAAAAAGTGGAAAGTTGATGATCTTGAATTGTGTTCTTGAAATTGGCTTTCGTTCTTGAGTTTGGATGGGATTGTTGAGTTCTTGATGAAATCTGTCGATTTTTGAGTCGTTTATGAGTAGATTCTTGTGTTTATGTACTGGGTATCTGAATCTAAAGAGAAATTGAGAAAAAGAATCGACTTTAGGCAAATTGAAGTTAGAAAACAAAGAAGTAAAAAGTCGGGCAGAAACTGGTTACCAAGTCCGCCGCGGACCTGTTCCTCAGAAGTGGAACTTTTCTCTCCGCGTCGTGGAGAGGTCGCGGACCCCTCTGCCTCAAAATTTATTTCATGAACAAATATTAAAATGCATCTCCGCGTCGCAGACTTGCTCCCAGACAGTGTTTTCTTGAACGTTTCTCTTGATTAACTATCTAGAAACACTCCTAAACATCACGAGATCTTTCCTATCACAAATCATAACCTTGAATTCATAATTCAAATTCAAGGTAGAGTTAAGAGTCAAGTCTTGAGAGTTCCTCGAGTCATTATAAGAAGTCTTTTACAGATCTTTTAAACTTGTTTTAAGACTTAAGCATTGAGATTGAGAAAGAGTAGAGCCGAGTTCAATTTCTTTAAAATGTTATGAGGGGACTATGAATTCTCAAAGAGTAAATGTTTTCACATTTAAGATGAGAGGAAACACCGATGTCCAAAAGAGTTTTCATGAGTAGTTTTGAGTTCCATCTCTTTTAAGAGATAAGCTTTTTGAGTAATAACCTCAAATCAAAGAGAAAGAGTTATGTTTTTAAACATATGAGCTGAGTAATTTTCAGAGTAGTATGGAGCACTGATATGGGGACGAGTTCCTAATAACTCAAGTCTCCATAAATCATGTAGCCATTTTTAGTATAGACTAGTGGATCCACTTAGTTGAGGCGTTCTATATCCCGGCAAGTTATAGGACAGTTCTGGCAGCATGGGCGAGACGTTGTATCATCACATAGCTCAAAGTGATGGTTGTCGGTTAGAGAAACTCCCACAGAAGTATATTACTTTAT
>JAJONR010004660.1:0-46524 GCA_029582245.1 Solanum etuberosum | reverse complement strand
ATTAAATCCTTGTATCAACAAACGACTTTAACTAAGTTCTTCAGTCGTGATGCCGAGTTTCTCCATTGTCTCACTGTAATTGTGTCGTGGTCATTATTTTATTCGAGTTATAGCGAAATGCAAAGTAATGAACAAAATTGAGCAAATACTATGCGCAAAAATATGATTCTATTTTCATGTTAATAATCAATCATTAAATCAGTGAAATTGCCTAGAATTGCAGAAAAATTTAAAAATCAGCAACTAAACTGAACCATAATGCCTTGTTTTCAATAGTTTTGTGTAGAAAATAGCTTAAAACTGCAAAAACATAGCAACTATCAAACTTGATCAAATTACAGCACCAAAACACCCAAAAAAAACCAGCAGAACACTGCAAAATCAACACCAAACTATACATATCACAGCACTAGACAACAACATCAAACAACCAAAAAACTGCACCAAATTGCTGCATTAGACTACCAAAAAATCAGCTCCAAAAAGGTCACCAAACTGCACAAAAAATAACACCAAACTGTTGCACAGCAGCACCGGACCACCAAAAATCAGCACCAAACTGCACAAAAAACAACATTGAAACTACGCCAAACTACATAAAAACTGCACCAAAAAACATCACCAATCTACTCAAACTGCACAAAAAAACTCCAAAAAGAGTAGCTACATAAAATAACATAAAACAACCAAAAAACAATAATTGATCAAATAAAATTATCACTCGAATGTAAATTTGCACCATAAATCAAATTACGCCAAACAATATCAATCATGAGAGCACGTCACTTTGTTGAGGGAAAAAGAAAATCAAGAGAGAGAAGCTGAATTACGGTGTTTGGGTGTTTGTTAACGACATTTATATAAAAAGTAGATAGAGATCAAACTTGACAATATTTTAGATAGTTAAAGGACTAAATCCGTCAAGTGTATAGTTTAGGAATCATTTATGTCATTTTCTCTAAGTGTTAATGATCCACAATAAATAGCGGAAAGATGATTGTCGGTTAGAGAATCTCCCAAGAGTTTTATTGCGGCGACAAAAACGAAAGAAAGAGGGAAATAAGATTAGGAAATTCTATGTTTTAGGGTATTAGTATAAAGCCTGGACGGTTACCTTAATGAATCGGGCTAGTGATTTTGGTTGGATTTGATTTTTTTGTTTTGTTTTGATTTTCATTCTGATTTTAGATCCGTCTAAATCTATTTGTACAAATAATTTATTTGAATAAAAGAGTCTGAAGCTTCACCAAAATGTATTTAAAAAAAGGATAATTTTCCCTTGTAAATTTTAAAATAATAATAATAAATAAATAATAATAAAAAAATATATTCCTTGTAAATTAACACGTGAAAAGTAAGTCAAAAAATAAAAAGTAGGGGGAGACCCTACTTTTGGTTTTTAATTTATTTAAAGTCATTTTTAACATTGTCAAACACTTCCTAACTTATTTTAAGTCATTTTTGACTTATTTTAAGTTATTTTTATATTTGCTAAAGATTTCGAGAAGTCAAAAACTGACTTAAAAGTTGATTTGACCAATTTTTAAGCCAATTAAAACACCCTCTTAATCGTAAATATTCCTCCATTAATAATTTAAAAAAAAAATACTTTTTCAACCTAAAAAAAAAAGTAATTAAAATCACTTTTTATGTTTTCGCAAACACTTTGAAAACTGAAAAAAAAAGAAGCCAAATCCAAACGCTCACAATTATTTTTGGGCTTAAATTTACCATTTTGAAAAACGGGTTATAAATAATGTTTTGAGATATCAGATTCAGAATTTGCTGTTGGATTCATGTCATCAGGCTAATAGCATACGCTTGCTTCGTACCGAAGTCGAAGACGAATCCGAAATCCCCCATTTTCTACCCGCACAACCACTCTGAATGTTCACTTAACCTGCTTCGATTCTGAGAGAATCCAATTTATCTTTCCATTTCATAGGTTTGTTCGTTTTTCATTGTGTTGAATGTATTTGCGTTTCCAGATCTTGTTGAAGTGCATGCTTTGATACGCTAACGGATTGTTTGACATTGAATTTTCGAACTTCGAGCTTTTTTCTCATTTTAAGTTATTTGATTGGATTTATATAGTCGACTTTTATAACTGTATTTTTTGATTGCAGGTGTCAAAATTGGATTTGATTTGTTTGGATTGAGGGACAATGGTTTCCTTCGAAATGAATGATCGGAAAAGTAAGTCAACTTGTTGTGGCTTGTGAACAAAATTAACTTTGTTTTTCTGCTGGTTATTTCATATTGTAGGCTTTGAAGACTAGTATTACTAACTAACATTGGAATGTTGAATGCACAAACGGGTATCGATGAACTTTGATGGTTTTTTTTAAATTTATATTGGCATCTCCTTGGGAACTATGTCCAACTAGATGTCGTGGTCTAGCCTATGTTTGAAATGGTTATTGGGATTATGGATATTTTGTATCTGATTAGTTTTAACTTGATATAGGGAATCTTGATCATGTTTGTCTTAGCTCAAGACTACAGAACAATTTAAATATGTATAGTTTGGTGTAATTGTTACATTGATTTTTTTTCTGGCACGGACATACTAGGCCTTTTTAGGTAAAAGTTTTCCTTAATTAGAGTGATTAGTTCTGCAGTGTTCCTGTTTTATTAAGTGCGACATTAGCAATTTTACCGGGTCTTTTAGCAAACATTTTGTGTGTTTGATTGTATATGAAGTTTAATATATTATTTAACTTGTATTATATTTTATAATTAGGAATGAAAGAGAATGTTAAATTAATAGTCGAAAAGTTAGTTTGACTTTGAGAGAGAAGACATTAGATCAAAACTTAAAAATTGATGAGTTAAATAATTTTGAATTTCAGAAACTTGTGAGTTGCATATTTAATATTTTTTAGAATGTTGTTGAACTTTCGGACAGCCCAAAATGAAAAAATGTGTCTTATAAACTGGGATAGAGGGAGTATGATGATTCTGCTACTTAATGCAAATCTAGATGTTGAAAGAAAGTTACATAAGAAAGGAATTATATTCTGTTCTATTAAGTTGTTATGTCTACTAAGCTTTGGATGCTTGTTGAAACAGAGATTGGGCTAGGGTTGACTGGATTCGGAGTGTTTTTCTCATTCTTGGGGATTATTTTCTTCTTTGATAAGGGACTAATTGCCATGGGGAACGTAAGTACAATTATGCTGTCACGATCATTCTATCTCTCAATTTTTCTATTTTGTTCATCAACTTTTCTGTTCTTTCTGCTAATCCCCAGTTGACGCTCTGTTATTTTACCGAATCAGATCCTCTTCTTCTCAGGGGTGGCACTAACCATTGGTCTCAAGTCATCGTTGCAATTTTTTATGAAACGCAGCAACTATAAGGTTTACTTAGTTTTATATGTTCTTTTCCTTCTGCTTGTCACCCCCTCTTTCCTCTTGTTCTCTGTCGAGATGGATATTTTGCTGATATATCTCTTGTGTTTCTACTACTAATCTTGTTTATTCTTTTTCTCTTTCCTTGTTTCGTAGGGAACAGCTGCATTTGGTGCTGGATTTTTCTTTGTTATCATTGGTTGGCCTATATTAGGAATGATTCTCGAGGCTTATGGATTCATTGTACTCTTCAGGTATATTGAATACATGTTCCCTTGAATGTTATACTTTCTCTTATTATTCCTTTAGTTACTGATGAATTGTTTTGTACAGCGGTTTCTGGCCAACACTATCAGTATTCCTGCAAAAGATACCTATTCTAGGTTGGATTTTCCAGCAGCCGTTTGTCAGATCGGTATGTTTGTTTTGAAGAGTCATATATCTCATTGCATTACTACTGTGTCAGAAGAAGTTTGTTAAATAGTTTCTGCTGCAAAGCCGTTTATCTAAGTCTAAGGTGGCATTTGGACTAGCAATCATTTTTCTATCTTTTACTTTGCTTTTATTTTGTTCTTGGTTTTACGATTTTCTGAATGGGGGAAAGGCACATCCTTGAATTACACACCAAAAATTCAGCAATTGCTCTTAACCGTACTAGCCTTTGTTATGTCATCATATTCTGTGTAATAAAAGAAAGAAATCCTTGAAGAAATTATAAGAATAATACAGTAAACTTTCACTTATTTCCACCCTATAGGTCTACTTCAATATATCTCAACCACCACTCTAAATTCAACACACTAGCTTTTTCTGCAAACCCTATTTATCTTTGTTCTAGCATTTCACAATCTTTTGAACTCTATAGCCCCCATATATTTTCCTCAAGTACAGATGAGTTCACTGTAAACTGTAAATTACTCCTTGTTTGATCATTTGATCAATAACAATGCATAGATGGAATGTCTTCCAACTAAGCTTTACAAACAATTAATATTCTTATGTGATGTCCTTTATTACGACTAGTGATTATGTTACATATTGATCGTTTGCCTTTCTATTTCTTCTTCATTAAGTCCACATTGATTCTGAAATATTGTAGGTCATTGTGAACATCTTCCTTTTATATGATTTTGGAGTTACTTTGTCCATTTTTAGCATGTCCAATTCGTGTCCCACCTAGTGTTTGGTGCATGTAGAGTACCATCTCAAACGACTTTCTATCGTAGTATCATCTATGCATTCTACTTGCACTCTTTGTTGAATCTAATCATTTCTAATTTGCTTAATCATGTTGACCAGGCTTATTTCTTAACAGTCTCATTTTTATGACACTCATTCGTATATATTTAGGACCAACATTCACCTCTATATAATTTGTTGGTACCATTGTTCTTGGTTGTACATCGTTATTCTATATTCTATAGACTTGCCTTTCACTTTGTTAGGGACCTCCTTATCACATAGCACTTTCATGACACTCCTCCATTTTAACCATCTTCTTTTTAATTCTATATATCTTTATCTATTGTGCCTTTTCTTGGAAGAGTAAACTTATACTTGAATTGTCTGCATTTAAACACCATAATCCCGTTTAATCACTCTTCACATTCATTCTCATTTTGTGTGATAAACTTGCAATGCATATATTCTACCCAGTGTTATCAAAGGCGAAAAAGCACAAAAAAGCTCTAAAGTCCGTGGGGGCTTTAAGCACAAATAAAGCGTGGCTTTAATGAAAAAAGGCGCAAAGGGAGAAAAAAATACAAATGTATAAGGTTAGTCCAAGACTAATAATTATAAACATGAATGACAAATATATGACCAAAGAAATTGAAAAAAATTTATGATAAAGTGAAATATTAATTGTTTAATGTCACTTCTTCATAAGAGGTTCATTGGCAAGGAAAAATTTGTCTTAGAACCTTGATGACGACACTAAAGCGCACATAAATCGAGGCGAAGCGCTCAACACGTTTAGAGCCTCGCTTAAGCGCGCCTTTGATAACACTGAATTTCTACCATACTTTTACTTATCTTAAATCCTCCCTCTATAGCTTGCATCTTCATATTTCTAACTTTTGGTTAGCGTGCTAATTTCATGACTTAACA
Organism: Solanum etuberosum; assembly: GCA_029582245.1. Classification (NCBI taxonomy): domain Eukaryota; kingdom Viridiplantae; phylum Streptophyta; class Magnoliopsida; order Solanales; family Solanaceae; genus Solanum; species Solanum etuberosum. The sequence goes on along the minus strand of JAJONR010004660.1, from coordinate 41,062 downwards.
AATATCATCTGTGAAGGTCATGGACCATGGAAACATCATCCTGTATACTATTTAGCTCATCCCATGATTAACTGGAACTCTTCTATATTCCCGGAGGGGGGGAGGGGGCGTTCCCATCATTATAAAATTATTTAACTTAACAAAAAATCTCTTTTTATTGTTCTTGCACTTGTGATCTCTCTTTTGTACATATTGTTTATGGCATTCATATATTTTATACGATCTTGTTTCTCTCAGGCACCCATCATTTTTCTCTGATACTTAATCATAGACTCTCTCTAGATCAATGAATTTCATGTGGAAATCATCATTCTGTATCTCCAGATAGATTTTCAGCAACCTTATTATATATAATATAGCTTCTATTGTAGATCTACCATGCATAAATCCAAGAGGGTTTTTGCTGCCCTTGGAAGGCCCATAAAACCATGCTTTGTTGGTTGTTCCCTGAAGTTCATTGTATATAACTCATGAGTTTGATTTGATGACATCTACCAAATGCAAAAATGTATTTGGCAGGTCTCCCTTCTACTTTTAGCAAATTCTTAACATATTTAATGACTTAACTTCTAGGAGGTGCACATAGAGTTGTTGTACCCATTATACAGGGTTGCATTAAGTTAAATGGATAGTCCATTTAAGATAGATTGAGATTGAATTTTTTGTCTCACATGGATGAAAATCAGGATTTTTCAGCATGGTAGATAGTGGGGAGGGTATGAGAAGGAGGAATTGAGTATTCTTATTACTACTAGGGGTGCGTAAATGGGTAGGACAAAGGGTAACTCTGTTTAAGACCACCAATAGATAGGGTAAGATAGGCTGGGGCCTGGATCCAAAATTTAAAATTGGATATACATAGGATTGATTTTGGTGTGAAAGGGTTAAAATTATTAGATCAGCTTGATAATCTATATATTATAATTCATACACTTCCAAAAATTCTAACCCATGTTTTCCTATTAAGCTATCATCAGTTCATCACTTAGCTAACTAGATCTTTTATTTTGAAACGCCAAGTAATAATGTTTCAACTTAATATTGATTTCAATGTTTTGACAGTTCAAGAAAGCCATGACATTAAAACTTCATTTCTTTTAAAAAGAGAGAAACTTCTTTGATAGGCAAGGAAATTTGTATTGAAATGATTATATGCCATTTTAGAAACATTTAATTAGTCTTGTGTTTGTAAAACATTTAATAGACTCATGATGCTGTTTTTGAAGCATTTTGCCTATATGATTTGCCATATCATGCTTAATACAATTATAAATTAATATTATAGGTTCCATACGTTCTACCAGGTAATGAGCCGATATTTATGGGTTGGATAGAGAAAAGTTTAAAATTTGGTTGAAGTTACAAATTTTAAAATCAAACTTAAAGTTGGTAAGATGATTTCTGATACTATGGCTATTTTCAGACTGCCCTTTTACCTTTCATAATCCTCTTTTCTTTGCACCTGGGACCAGTTTTGCAAGGCTCACATAGGTGGAGTTTGAGATTCTTATAGCCGACCCAATTTGTTTGGATTGAGTAGAATGGATATTAGAGGATTTATATAACCGATCTGACTATTTTGAGATTGAGATGTAATTAGACTGAATGGAACATAAAAGATCCAGGGCAAAACTATGAACTAATGTTACCTTATTCACTCCTAGCTTCCTTACATGAGGAAGTTAAAAAATATATTTGGAATTCCTACCTGTTTCTTTCTTCTCCTTTTTTTTTTCTGGGTAAAAGAGTTAAGGCCTTATTTGAGTTGGAGATGAGCAGGATTACTAGATCTGGTTTAGTAAACGGTGGCCAGAAGTTTGCAGTGGCATGACTAAAGAAAAATTGTTAACCTTTTCTCCAGAGACACATTTGGTTAAAAATAGAAAAGCTGAGACAAATCAAGGGTTTTATTAGTGTTAAACAAGTCTTTCAGATCTTTCCCAATAGCTGCCATGACCCAATTAGCTGTGATGGCACCTTACCCTAACCCTCTAGGCAAACCACAAAAGCATTTCAAATTACAACATGAAATTAAGAGCCAATGTCGCTTACTAGGCGGGGGAGATTTGGAGGTTTAATAATATTTTGTTGGTTTTATCATCTATATTCAAAAGCCGCTATTGGAGGTAGAATTTACTCTGTAAAAAGAATGTTAGGGACAACAGGCCCTCTCCCTATCACATTAGCTCGTCTCTCCACGCCATGGCTCACCCTCTTATTGGTAGAGTTTCCTCACCAAGGAGCGACCATCCACTTAGTCCTTCCCTTGCTTTACCGACATTTTCACTCATTGCCTTCCATTCTTTTTTAAGTTGCCCTATAAGCTCTCCTTGCAGTAGCCACCTCACCCTGTTGCACCTCCTCATCCCTGAGCCAGTTCCCTCTCTTTCTATTGCCATTTCCCCCTCTCATGTATATCAGATTACAGGAATCTAAAGAAGTCTGAGCTGTAATCCCTTGCTCTTAAATCCATCCTGTATGTGTCCTATCTCTGCATTTAGGAGTTTGGGAAGAAGGGTGTGCTGAGACAGGGAGAACTGGGTTACAGTTACACTAAACAGAGCAAGCCATGTAGGCAGAAGATTGTTACTGGTATAAAAAGATAGCTAAACGCTAAGAGGTGGTGCTATACTGTAGAAGTAGGTACGTTGGATGGAGGTGGCAGTGGAGGGGGAGGAGAGAACACGTAAGTGAAAACACTGAGATATGGATCAGCACGTGGCTGGTTAGGCTTCTGTCAGATCAGGCTGTGTATGCTGGATTAGTGGTTCAGAGAAACGACATTCCTTTCTCCTGGTTGGTCTTAAAATTCATTTGGCTCCCAAAATTCGTTTCCTGCACATGTTTTTGAAGACAGTGATTGTACTGCTGATGCTCCAGCTTGAGAATTGAGATGGACTAAATTTTACAGACAGGACCAAATATTCAGCAACAGGACTAAAAATGAATTTAACTTAACTTATTTCGGGCATTGTCACTTAGATTTGGAAAAGATCCCTACTGTATGACTTCATGGTCTTGTTTATAAGACTTGTGCCCTACCTAAACCTAATTAGATATGATCATACAAGCCGTTTTCACGAATTAACTATTTTACACATACTTGTAGAGTTTGGCAAGGCTTTGCCTGACCATGGAAATTATGAGTGTTCCATTCTTTATTCATCACGATCATCTTATCTGGGACTTCCCTATTTTAATTAAATAAATCAAATATTCTGTTTGGTTATTAGACACGGGGTTATGGAGGTCGAGGATCATTGTAGAAGGTTAGTAGGTAGTTAGTTGAGTGATGCCTCCTTGCATTCCAGTAACATTAGTTCTAATCTGGTTGTTTCTTGCCCTTCGCTTTCTGTTAATACCTGTTGTTTTTTGTTTTGATTATCACATTATTTTGCTGTTGTACTGTTCCTTTTCTGAATGCTATGTAATGATGTCTGTATTTTATTAATATTGCTTTGTTACGAGTCTTTGTGCATTTGTTGAAAATTGCACCATGCCACTTTTGTTTAGTTTCTTTTGCCTGAGACTGTTTGTTCTTCTCTGCAGTTCTTTGATCGCAACCGTGGAAAACGTGTCCCTGTATAATCTTTAGTTGAATGATGCAATGAAGTGAACATCAGTTAACCTCACTTGTACGTTTTGTAAAGTACTCTGTTCTCAAGATTGATGTCTCGAAGGGTGTTGACAGTATAGTTTGTTTGCAGTGTATGTTGTGAGCCTTGACGCCAACCAAACTTTTTTGACGATTATCTTTTTTTTATTTTTTATAATTCTGGTGTTTGGGCAGCTGACACGATTTTTTTAATACTATATCTTAGTTTCTAGAGCAAAAAATAATAATATTGATCATGTGCTAAACTTTCCAATTTTATCTTTTTCCAATTCATTGATTTATGGAATGTTTTTTTCTGACTATAATGGACGATTCTTTTTCCATGTACATAGCTGTTCTGTTCTGGTTAATTTATTTGTTCTTTCTGTTGGTTTAAATAAATAGGTTGGTAAAGTAGATGTTTATTAGTCGGTCATAGTTAACCTTCCATGTCGTTATCACTTTTTCCCCTTCAGAATCTATTTGTCTAACTAACAATATCCTTAAATTAAAAATAAAATAAAAAAGAAAGGAAAAATACATAAATATTCATCCAATGAGTTGTTTTTTCTAATTTCTACTTATTTGCAAATTATATATCTGATAAATTTGGGACGATAGACGTATTCAGTTAGATTTTGAGATGGTTTGTGGCGAAACCTATGTTTTCATTCAACTAACATGTCCCAATTTACCAAGTGTAGATAGTTCCAAGAGTTGCAAATCCCTAATCAAATCCCAAATAAAAAAAGTGAGTTGATTTAGGTTTAGCGTGTCAATTGGTTAAGAGTTGTGAGTTTGTTGTAGTTGATTCTAACATTGCTGCTTATTTGCTATCCTATCCAGAGTACGAGGTACATAGTAATACATTATTGACTCTTTGTTGCTTACTTGCTATAGTCCTTCGTCCAAGGTGCAAATTAATATAGTAGTGTAGTGTAGTGACACTTTCAATTAAAAAATAAAAAAATAGACAGGTTGAGATGTGATCACTCATAGCAAGTGTCACCTACTGCAATGGCCCTAACCATGCATTAGCCATGAACATATTTGAGTGTTGTTAATACCTATTAGGCCTGAAATGACGGGAAATCAAGAATTTACAAAGAGTTATGACACAGAACAAAGAAATAATAGAAAAAGAACGAAAATTAAAAATGATAATCAAGTAATAATAAAAAATTTCAACCTCTCTCTACCAGCCCCCAGTACTAAAACTTGAACAAAACATGCCAAGGCTTTGCTCCTCTCCTTTTGCTTTGTTAATAATTTAAAATTCATAACGTCAGCAACTCCTATCTTCTCAGACCAATACATAAATATCAAAACAGATTTGCCCCTACAAAGGTAGTAATTAGTTTTTAAGTTATATATAATAACAATATAAATATTTTTTAATTTTCATTATAATTTGTACATTATAGTATGTTAGTTGTCATTCGGTCAATATTTCTCATAGAGATTTACATGTAATTACTTTATACTTCATTCATTCGTCCCCGTTTATGTAAATGTGTTATTACTTGAGGAGTCAAATCATCTTTTCTTTGATTATAATTGTTTTTAACTACTTTTTTTTAAATAATAAAAAAAAAAATTCACTATGTTAACTTAGTACTTTTTAAATATGTAAATTTTATTTGAATAAATTGAAGAATCTACGTCAAACTTAGGTATATTGACCCTCATACTCCTAATCTCTTCACATAAATTGAGACACACGAAATAAGTAATTTGATTGTGTAAATATTTTTTCCTCACAAAAATAAAAATTACTTTGGTAGTAATAGTAACTAATAACCAAGTATTTGCGAGTTGATTGATCAATGCAACTTGATCATTATCATAAAATAAAAAAAGCATGAGTTTTGCAACCAAAGTAGGAAGTAGGCTTAAAAAAAATATTAACTCAATCTTGAATACTTGAAAGAGACCACATATATATAGCTTTCCATAGCACTTGAATTTAACCATCAATTCTTCTACTTCTGTTTTTCAAATACTAAGCTCAATAGCTTAAATTATAAACAAAAGCAATGGCTCCAACATTGGCAACAATCTCTGTTAATTCCAACACATGGGATGTCAAAAATTTTGTTGTAAATGAAGGGCATGGAGTGAAAGGTCTTGCAGATATGGGCATTCAAACACTTCCTAAACAATACATTCAACCTCTCGAAGAACGAATAACTTCGAGTGATGTGGTGGTGGATGAAGAACAATGTATACCAGTCATTGATTTATCAAATTGGAACGATACGAAAGTGGACAACATGATATGTAATGCAGCAGAGAAATGGGGTTTTTTCCAGATTGTTAATCATGGAATTCCAATAAAAGTTTTTGAGAATGTTAAAGATGCTACTCATAGGTTCTTTGCTTTGCCTGCTCAAGAAAAGAACAAGTACTCAAAAGACTATTCTTGTACAAATAATGTTCGTTTTGGGACAAGCTTTACTCCTCAAGCTGAAAAGGCTTTAGAGTGGAAAGATTACCTTAGCCTCTTTTATGTTTCTGATGAAGAAGCATCTGCACTTTGGCCTCCTGCTTGCAGGTTCAATTCTCATTTTATATTCGATTAAATATTGTTTCATCTAAAAGTTTAAATTGTTCTGAAAATATATTTTTTTTATTTGATCTCACCATGGCAGGGGTGGATCATTAGAAACGGATTCAGACGAATTTATTCGTATTAGGATTTCATTTAACCCTCCCCCTCCCCCTCCCCCAAGGAGCTCCCACCTTTGTTCCCCCTTGGTGACTCGAACTCACAACCTTAAGGTTGGAAGTGAGGGGTGCTTACCATCCTAGCAACTCCCTCTTGTCCGTATTAGAAAATTCATTAAATATGTATATGCCTATTTAATTGCAAACTCATCAGCTAAGACGAGCTATGGGCTTAGTGATAAGTTCAGAACGCATAAACTTCAAATCCTGACTCCGCAACCGTTTTTTTGGGTTGTAGCGAAATTTGGATCAAGACCTATTGTCTACTCTGATGGCTTGATCAATTGTGTGACTATCTTATTTAAAAGTTTAATGATATTTAGAGAGAATATTTATTGTTTACTAATACTTATGATTATCTTATGTCTCATCCTAACTGTTTTTGAAAATTCTTTCAAGTATATAATTGTTGTTTAATCTCAGGGATGAAGCACTTGAATTCATGAAAAAGACTGAGCTTGTGATCAAAAGACTGATGGAATCACTAATGAAAGGACTAAATGTGAAGGAAATTGATGAAGATAGGGAATCACTTCTAATGGGTTCCAAAAGGATCAACCTTAACTACTATCCTAAATGTCCCAACCCCGAACTTACTGTCGGGGTAGGACGTCACTCTGATGTCTCAACATTAACCATCTTGCTTCAAGACAACATCGGAGGACTCTACGTGAAAAAACTAGGCAATGACACATGGGTTCCCGTACCACCAATAAGTGGAGCGCTTGTGATTAACATAGGTGATGCACTACAAATATTAAGCAATGGTCGATACAAGAGTATCGAGCATCGTGTTATTGCTAATGGAAGCAATAACAGAGTTTCAGTGCCAATATTTGTGAACCCTAAGCCTAATGATGTTATTGGTCCCTTACATGAAGTGTTAGAAAGTGGTGAGAAGGCAGTGTATAAGCAAGTTCTTTATTCGGATTATGTCAAGCATTTCTTCAGAAAAGCTCATGATGGGAAGGACACTGTTGATTTTGCAAAGATATGATATACTTCATTGTATCAAGTGAAGCACAAACTTTTTACTTTTTGTTTTTCATTTCCAGAGGTGAGGAGGAAACCTAATGAAAAGATGTCAAGAAGTGTAATACTGATAATCCTCTTATGAATAATTGTACTACTTTGAACTAATAGAATAAGTTTGTTTTCACAAAAGAAAAAATAAACTTTTGTATTCAATATATCTTAATTTATATGACGATGTTTGATTAAATGGACAATTTTAAAAAAAAATAGAGACTTTGGACACATAACTTAAATATAAACAAAATTCAATTTTATTTTTGAATGAAGTTAGACGATACAACTAAGGTTACCAAAATTATCCTTACTGCAGTAAAACCTCTCTAAATTAATATAGGTGGACCATAAAATATATTATTTTGTAGAGGTCTTATTTAATCGATAAATTAATATTTATTAATTTAAACAGTGTTTCGACACCGAAAAAATTGTTTAGGGATGAAATATCAAAGAATTTGAAAGAACCCACTTGTGAAAACGTCATTCGTCAACTTGAGGTCATGATTACTTATCTCGGTTACCACAATAAAATGGATGTTAATAACCTATTGGATGGGTGAAAATGATACATGTTCAGAGGTCCAGAACTTAGAACAAATTGTGGATATCATTGGAAAAACAATGTTGATGATAAGTTGAAGATGATACAATACCTTTGGAACCAGTTACGCGTAAGGAAACATTTATCACATCTAGAATTCTTCACAATTTTATGGTGCAATTAGAAAAGAAAACATCGAAACTTTTGGGTGAAATAAGAAAAGTTAGAGATGAACTTCAACAAGATTTAAATTTTAACAAAAAACAGAACATAATAGGATCATATTTCACTAAATTGTCTTAAATATATTTGTACTTTTAAAGAATTATTAATTTATAATATTAATGGGACCATATATTTATATAGGGATCTTCTAAAAATATATTATCTTATCGAAATGAGTGATTTTTTCCATTGGTCCAAGTCGGGACCGAAAAAAATTATTATCTTAGAGAGATTATTAATTAACCGAGCATTAATTTAATAAGGTTTTACTCTATATACTATTAAAGATAAGGTGTGGATCCACATATCACTTCCTTTCTATCTTTCCTTAAAAAAAACTACTTTTATATCCAACGAAGTCCGAACAAATCATATCACTAAAAGTAGAAAGTGTTATAAAATAAAGAAAATGTTAAACTTAAATTGCAAGAAGAGAGGGAGAAGGAATAAGTACAGTAGAAAGTAGAAGTAAATTTTGTTTTCTCTATATTTGATATCCTGCATTGCATACCCTTTTATAGGAAAAATATTACTTGAAGAAGTAATGTTGCTACAGTAAAAGGTGGGTTCCATGACATCTACATATTTATAACACTCCCCTTGAATGTTCATGTAATCTATATATATATATATATATTTATAATACGCATTGTTTGATGCCTCATTAAAAACCTTATCAAGAAAATTCAGTGGGATAAAATCTTGGTTAAGGAAAAAAGAGTGCAACGCGTATTTACTCCCCCTGATGATGACGTCACTTAATATCTCGAAGATACGCATTCCAATCCTATATCTCAACTTCTCAAAGGTTGACATTGGTAATGCATTGGTGAATATATCTTCTAAATTATCACTGGAACGAACTTATTAAACATCTATTTCACCCTTCTTTTGTAGATCATGAGTAAATTTTTTATTTGGTGAAATATATTTTGTTCTATCTCCTTAGATGTATCCTCCTCTTAGTTGAGCTATACACGCAACATTGTCTTCATATAATGTTGTTGGGATGTCTCCTTTTAAGGGAAGACCACATGTTTCCTGGATGTGTTGAGTTATTGATCTCAACCACGCGCATTCTCGACTTGCTTCATGGATGACTATTATCTCTTCATGATTTGAAGAAGTAGCAACTATAGTTTGTTTTGTTGAACACTATGATGTAGCTGTACCTCCACATGTAAATGAATAACCTGTCTGAGATCGACCTTTATATGAGTCAGACAAATATCTTGCATCTGCATAGCCAATTAATTATGAATTAGATTGTTTTAAATAAAATAGTCATATATCGATGATCCCTTGAAGGTATCTAAATATATGTTTAATACCATTTCAGTATCTTCGTGTTAGGGAAGAACTAAATCTTGCTAATGAATTTACAGAAAAAGATATATCTGATCGAGAATTACTAGCAAGGTACATCAATGCACCAATTGCACTAAGATATGTTATTTCAGAACCAACAAGTTCTTCATCATTTTCATGAGGTCGAAATGGATCTTTATTAATATCAAGTGATCTCACAATCATTGGGGTACTAAATGGATCTGCGTTATCCATGTAAAATCTCTTTATGTTGATTGATGAATAAATACTCCATTTGTAAAATGCTCAATTTGTAGACCAAGACAAAATTTTATCTTTCCAAGGTCTTTCATTTCAAATTCTTTTTTCAAACATTCTACTACCTTTTGAAAGCTCTTCGCGAGTTTCAATGATGTTCAAGTCATCAACATATACAACTATTATGACAAATTCAGATCCAAACCTAATTATAAATACACAAGGACAAATTGGGTCATTCTTATACCCTTCTTTTAATGGATATTTGCTAAGATGATTATACCACATGCGTCCTGATTGTTTCAATCCATATAAAGATTTTTGAAGTTTTATTGAACAATTCTCCCCGAAATCTTTATATATTTCAGACATTTTTAATCTTTCAGAAATTTTCATAAAAATATCATTGTCTAGTGAGCTATATAGGTAGGCTGTAACGACATCCATCAGATGCATGTCAAGTTTTTCATGAACTACCAAATTTATAAGATACCTGAAAGTGATTGCATCCACCACAGGAGAATATGTCTCCATATAATCAATGCTAGGTCTTTGTAAAAATCCTTGTGCCACAAGTCGTGCTTTATATCTTACGACTTCATTTTTCTCATTTCGTTTTCGCAAAAATACCTATTTGTAACCCACTGAATTTATACCTCCAGGTGTTCGGACTATCGGTTTGAAAACTTCGCATTTTTCAAGCGAAGCTAATTCAATTTGAATTGCATCTTTCCGTTTTGGCCAATCATTTCTCTATCTACATTCCTCGATAAATTTTGGTTCAAGATCCTCATTTTGTTGCATTATTTCTATAGCAACATTATAAGCAAAAATATTATCGATAATTATGTCATTTCGGTTTCATATTTTTCTTGATGAGACATAGTTTATTGAGATTTCTTCATTATTTTTAGGTGACTGAACCTCTTTCAAGGTTTAATCAATTATTATGTCTCCTTGATCTTCTTGAGCAGGTTCTTTCAAATCATGACCATCTTGATCGTTAGCTCCTTTTCTTTTTTGAGATTTTTTTAATCTTTGGAACCGATTGGTCTGCCACGTTTTAAGCGTGGTTTACATTAATTTGTATTAATTAATTGTCCTATCAGGACATCAACTCGAATTGGAGCATTAACAGCTGGAATATTAGATTTAGTAATTCTAGATAGGTCAGTGAATGCATCTGGCAATTGATTTGCAATATTTTGCAAATGGATTATCTTTTGAACCTCTAGTTCACATTTATTTGTATGAGGATCTAAATGAGATAATGATAATGCATTCCAATCTATTTTCTTTTTCAGCTGCTTATTTTGCCCCCCTAATGCTGGGTATACTAATTCATCAAAATGACATTCAACAAATCATGTTGTAGATAAATCTCCAGTCATAGGTTTCAAATATTTTATAATAGAAGGAGATTCATACCCAACATATATCGCCAACCTTCTTTGGAGACCCATCTTTGTACGTTGTGGTGGAGCAATTAGAACATATACTACACATCCACATATTCTAAGATGAGAAATGTTTGGCTCCTGACCAAAAACCAATTATAATGAAGAGACTTTATGATAGCTTGTGTGTCTGATCCGCACAAGACTTGCTACATGAAAAATAACAATGACTCCATAATGAAATGAAAAGTTTTGTGCTCATAAGCATTGATCTATCAATTAATTGAAAACGTTTAATCAATGATTTCGCTAGACCATTTTGAGTATGAACATGAGCAACCAGATGCTCAACTGTTATCCCAGTTGATATACAATAATCATTAAAAGCCTGGAATATAAATTCACCAGCATTATCATGACAAATTTTCTTAATTGTATAATATGGAAATTGTGCTCTTAACTTTATTATCTGAGCAAGTAATCTCGCAAACGCCACATTGCGAGTTGATAATAAGCACATAAGACTTGAGCGCTTGATTATGAGGATGAGGAGAGTTGAGTTTCATTTTTCAAAATGAATATATGGGAACTAAGTATTCCCAAGAGTAAATGTTTTACATTTAAAATGAGAGGAAACTTCGATTTCCAAATGAGCTCATGAGGAGTTTTGAGCACTATCTCTTTTAAGAGAACCTTTTGAGTAATAATCTCAAAGTTTGAGGATGATGAAATGTTTTTAAATATATGAGCATGAGTTATATTATTGGAGTAGTATTGAGCACCAATATGGGGACGAGTTCAGACAACTCAAAGTCCTCATAAACCATGTATGCCAACATGGATAATGGGTCATACTTTTTAGATGATTCCTTATTGCTTTTAAGCATAGCTTAGTGGATCCAATTAGTTGAGGATGTCTTATACTCCGACAAGGTATAAGACAATTCTGATAGCGTGGACGAGACGTTGTATCATCACATAACTCATAGTGATGGTTGTCGGTTAGAGAATCTCCCAAATAAGAGTAAAATAGTTATTATTGTATTTTTAAATACATTGAGTTATTATCCATTGTTTTAAAAGATTTCTTTATAATGCATCCCTATTGTTGCTTTTATATTGAACTGAGTTGAGTATTTCTGAGTTTGAGTATCTTTGAGTATCCTTAAGTTGAGTTGAGATGAGGTGAGTATGTTCTTCCTTTTTATGAGTTCAAGCTTATGTCTGTGCTTTAGAGTTCCCCTTGCATGCTCGTACATTCCATGTACTAACACCATTTGGCCTGCATCTTTCATGATGCAGATACAGGTAATCAGGGTCATCAACAGGCGCTCCGTTGATACCACTTGCAGTTCCAGAGTAGCTTTGGTGAGCCTCCTTGCTTCGGAGGGTTCCACATTTACTTTCAGTCATATTAGGATGTCGTGGGTCTTGTCCCGACTTCCATCATAGTTGTTAGAGGCTTCATAGATAGACAATAGTATTTTGAGGAGTCTTTTCATTTTCATTGTTAAATGTTTAATATGTGAGTTGCCTCTTTTGGCCAGTTGAATGTTTTTCTTAATATTCTGAGTTATGTATTTGAGACATTTGAGTTAAATCCTTTCTTTTGAGTTCACGTATTGTTGAGTAAGTCTTCCACTGAGTATTGAGCCAGGCCAAGGGTTTTCTTGGGGACCAACAATGGTTCTCGAGTGCCGACCACATCTAGGGTGTAGGCTCGGGGCGTGACATCAAGTTCACATCAAATATAGTAAGGGAGAAAGATTTTTGCTTAACAAGAAATTAAGATAATCGAATCGCATGCTAGAATTGCTATAACCTCCCTCAATTGAGTCAATATTTAATGTTAGAAAATTCAAACAATTAGTATTTGAAAAATTTCCGCATGATGTTCTATCATATTAAATAGTTTTCTCACTATGTGAAACATATCGAATATTTTTTTATATACAATTGAAGAGAAAATCAACAATTATAAATATTAAATATTCAATTTTTATTCAAATAATTTATAAATAGACCAATTTGAGAAAACTTCACAAATATTAAAATAGTAGTTTATTAGATTATGTATTTGATACTTTTAATTTTGCATTAGTATGAAAATTGATTCCATGATATTCTAGAGGGGAATGAATAATTTTAATATGACTACAAATTAATATTTTTGAGTTCAAATTAATATAAAATTTAGGTTAAAAGACTCAATATACTTGTGAATTAAAGTTGTTATGCCCCTCGTTAAAAAATGACTTACGTATACCCCTACCTTTACACACATGAGCAGATATACCCTTTTCGGCTGAGGTAACTAAAAAAAAAAAAATCTTAAATTTTTAGTAAAATAAAATCTATAGAGGGGTATATTTGACCTATTCTCGCAAAGTTAAAAGGTATATCTAATCTAGTACACCCGTTATTTTTCCTATATATATATTTTTTAAAACTATATGAGGACAAAAGTCAAACGCCACCAACATCAAGTGTTATTAAATGCCCCTAAATTTTCTAGTGAAACTAGAAATTTAAAATATAATAGAAAAATTAAAGAAACATGAGAAAAAATAAGAAATAAAGTTGTAGAAATCTTAATTTTATTGGATGGCTTGATATTGGAGTGGGTGCTAGTATGAATTTTGTGTTATAGAGTTGGTTTTGTAGAACCTGTAAATAAAACATATGATTTTTAATAATCTAATAAGGAAAAAAAGATAAAAGAAATTCCCACTTTTGTATTTATTCTCTAATTTTACTTATTCAAATAAATGAAATGGAGTAAAGAGTCTTTTCACAAATTTCATAATTTTTTTTGCTTTCTGAAATTGTTAGTACCAAAAGGTTTTAGCGATTAGCAATAATAAAGAAACAATCATGCAAAACAAATATTAACAAAAATATAATAATTGGTGAATTTTTTTTTAAAATTACTAGTATACGTACCCGCGCGTTGCACAAAGATTATTAAAAAATAATAATTGTTCGAATACATTACATCATTTTGATTTTATAGAAGTATAACTTTAAAACTTAAAATTGTTGAGTTTTATGGTGCTGGCACTTGACCCTATCACCTCTCCTATTTATATATCAACTTTTTAGATATCAAATAAGAAAAAAATTATGAGTAATATAAACAAAAATTGTGCATGATAATGCATGAGGAGATGGGAATGAAAAAGTTAGGCATGAATTTTTACTACAATTCTTTTTATTTCTAAAAAAGAGGTAGTTAATTTTGAAATTATATGATTTACTCTTAAATTTTGTTTCCTTAAATATAGGATTCTACGTGCAATTTTATCTTCCTAATGTTTATGAATCACCCACGTATAAATTTTATTATTTTTTAATTAAAAATTGAATTTGAATAAATAGATTATTGTTAAACAATCATATGAATTTAAATTAATAGTAAAAAAACTTAAAAAAGTTAACAAAAATTGATTATTTTTTAAAAAGTATACCACTTTGACTTAATTTTAGGATATTCTTAATTCCTTTTAATTATAGATACAGTTTAAATATATTTTATTATTATTATTATTATTACAAAAAAATTTAATCGTTAGATGAATGAGACACATACATCAGTATAAGGTGAAAACATTGTAGCACGTGTTTCATACCACGTGTGTCAAGCGATTAATGGGTCAATGAGAGAATATTCCCTGCTTCTTCATTGTGTGAGACCCAGAAAAGTTAAAATAACTTTTCAATGAAATACCCTTTGACCTTTTGTTGTTTCTTGAAGTTTCAATCGATGTTGCTACTTTAGCATGTTACTAATAGCCATGAATGATTCAGCAATGCAGTGCATGTCTAGGAAAACAGTTGAATAGGAGCAGATAGATTCGAGTAGAAAGGAAAGAAAATTAAATGAATAATAAACTTATATATACAAGCCGGCTATTGCACTAACCATATTGATATTGAGTGTCACTACTAAAAAAATGCTAAAAAACAACGGACAGAAAAGCAACGCCATTTGCCACACTATCCGTCGCTTTTTAATAAAATAATTATTTTTAAAATTATTTTACAAAAAGCGACGGACGACATCTCTTAGTCCGTCGCTTTTTTTTCACGGATTTTTGCGCTAAATATATATATAATTAATAATTATTTATTTAATATATATAGAGACGCCGTCCGTCGCTTTTTATTAAAACTAATTATTTATATATTAAACAATAACCACGCTGTCCGTCGTTTTTAATTTATTTTATTTTATTTTATTAATTTTTTTTTAAAAAAAGCGACGGATGGCATCGCTTTGTCCGTCGCTTTTTGGTTAAAATATCTAGTCAAACATTTTAAAAAAGCGACAAACGACATCTCTTAGTCCGTCACTTTTTGGTCAAAATATCTAGTCAAATATTTTTAAAAAGCGACGGACAAAGAGACGCTGTTCGTCGCTTTTTTTAAAATTATGTTGAACCAAAAGTGGGGTTTTCCCCCATTTTCCCATCTCTCTTTCTCTCTCTTCTCTCTTCTCTCCCTTCTCTCTAAAATCAAACCGTTGCGCCGCCGCCGCCCCACGCCACCCCATGTTGCCGTCGCCCTTCTCTCCCTTAACACTGGTCCCGTCGCCGCCACCCGTCGTCCCCACTGCCTCTTTTCCTTAGCTTGTTAAGGTTAGGGTTTAGTTTTATGAGCTTTTTTCAATTCTAGTAATATTTGATTTGTTATAAATTAGTATATTGTTTTAGTTTGATGAATTGTGTTATTCAATTGTTAATTTGTATATTTGATTATTGTTAGTTAGGGAGAGAATTGGGAATTTTTGATTTTAGGGTTTTCTTCTAAATTGAGGTTTTTTTAATAAGATTGTGAATTGAGTATTAGAAGTTAGAACTAACAAATAATTAGAAGTTAGAAGTTAGATTAGTTGCATTTTCCAACTTTGAAATTCTTGAATTTAGTATGTTTGAGGGTTGAAGTTAGAAAAACATTGAATTGTATATGAAAGTTAGATTACTTTGAGTTAGAAAAATATTGGATAGTATATGAAAGTTTAAATTAGATTAGTTGAATTTTCCAACTTAGAAATTCTTGAATTTAGTAAGTTTGAAAGTTGAAGTTAGAAAAATATTAGATTGTACATGGAAGTTAGATTACTTTAAAGTTAGAAAAATAATGGATAGTATATGAAAATTGAAATTAGGTTACTTGAATTCTTGAACATAGAAATTCTTGAATTTGAAGTTTATATAGAACTAAATTTAGAAATTTGACATGAACTTCAATTTTTGTAGGATTTTAGAACTTTAGGTCGTGAACATTAGAAATCTTGAATTATTGTAGGATTTTAGAACTTGGGTTGTGAACTTTAGAAATCTTGAATTATTGTAGGATTTTAGAACTTTAAGTTGTGAACTTTAGAGAACTTAAATTATTGTAGGATTTTAGAACTTTAGAAATCTTGAATTATTGTAGGATCTTAGAACTTGAAGTTGTGAACTTTAGAAATCTTGAATTATTATAGGATTAATTTTAGAACTTTAGGTTGTGAACTTTAGAAATCTTAAATTATTGTAGGATTTTAGAACTTTAGGTTGTGAACTTTTGAAATCTTAAATTATTGTAGGATTAGAACTTTAGGTTGTGAACTTTAGAAATATTAAATTATTGTAGGATTTTGGAACTTTAGGTTGTGAACATTAGAAATCTTAAATTATTGTAGGATTTTAGAACTTTAAGTTGTGAACTTTAGAGAACTTGATTTTTTGTAGGATTTTAGAACTTTAAGTTGTGAACGTTACAAATCTTGAATTATTGTAGAATTTTAGAAATTTAAGTTGGGTCAGTATACGACTGCTCCAATAGCAGCGATGTTTACTTGGTTAAGTTATTAAGTGTGTTAAAATTGTGGAGAACCTGGGCATATGAGGAGGAAATCAGTAAGGTCGTGGAGGCCGGGGAAATAGTAATGGAGGTAGAGGAGTAGTGCAGCCAGGCAAGGAGGTTGCCCGTCAAGATGACAGGGCTCAGTTTTATGCCTTTCCGGGCGAAACCAAGGCTGAGGTGTCTGATGCAGTGGTCACAGGTACTATTCTTGTATGTGACCGGATGGCTACTATTTTGTTTGATCCAGGTTCTACTTATGCATACGTGTCAGTTTAGTTTGTCTTCGGATTTGATGCGGTTTGTGATGTGCTTGATGCCCCATCCATGTTTCTACCCCAGTTGAAGAGTCAGTCATAGTCACCCAAGTATATCGTGTTTGTCCTGTTGTGTTTATGGATTTTCAGACTTGGGATGATTTGGTAATGCTGGATATGACTGACTTGATATAATCTTAGGCATGACTTGGTTGTCCCCCTATTATGCTATGCTTAATGGTAATGCTAACTCAGTAACTCTAGAGATCCCGGGTAGGGAAAGGTTAGAGTGGGAAGGGGGTACAAGCCTAAGTCAGCTAAGGTCATATCTTTCGTGCGGGGTAGGAAACTGGTTGGGCAAGGGTTTTTGGCGTAATTGGCTCATATTCGGGATATTTATGTTGAGTCTTCCTCTATTGAGTTTATTCCTGTAGTGTCTAAATTCAAGGAAGTGTGTCCTACCGATTTTCCTGGTATGCCTCCGGATAGAGATATAGATTTCTGCATTGACTTGGAAACTGGCACTCGCCCCATCTCCATTCCTCCTTATTGCATGGCGCTGACAGAATTGAGAGAGCTTAAAGCTCAAATCCAGGAGCTTCTCGATAAAGGTTTCATCCGTCCTAGTGCTTCCCCGTGGGGTACTCCTGTCTTATTTTTTAAGAAGAAGGATGGTAGTATGAGGAATAGTAATTTTATCTTAAGCCATAAGGGAGTGGATTGATATTGGAATGACAAGCTTATGGATAAAGAAAGTCCCATTTAGTATACTTGGGTGAAGGAAATTGAAGATTTTAGTAAGAAAGTGCGTATAAAATTGGGTTAGTCCTTTGAATTTGATGGGTATACCTGAGTTTGAGGTGTCATGTCGATGAAAAGGTTGACTTCGTAGCGATAGCCAGGGCTAACTAAGCATAATGGTAATAAGAGTTTGTGATGGATTGTGAGGGGATGCAACTATATAATAAGATTATTGGTTAAGCGAATTTTGTATAGTAATTACGACTTGCGAGTATCTAAGGTTGTGATTTTCTAATGTTTGGTGAGTAACCTGGTTGTATGGAAAGTTTTAAAAGATGGTGGGACACCACTCGAATAGAATTTTAAAGAGCTAGAGTTATAATGAAGAAAAATATAGTGGGATGTAGTATAACCTGTAGAGAGAGGCAAGAGCAAGAATAGTTTATTTGATTTCAAAGGCTAAAGAGGTATCTTCAGAGGAGTAGATAATTGGGTTCAGAGAAGCGTGATTTCATTCGTTTTGCTGTGGCTATGGTAATAGTGTCACGGGTCCGTCAGACTGGTTAAAAACTATTGAAAAAGACTTAAGAAAAGAGTGCACAGACACTAGCTCGAGTGTGATGATAAGTGCTTTGTTTTTGTTTTTGAGTTTAGTGATGAGTACGAGTGAATTTCTAGCGAAGGATATTGTAAGATGGATGGAGATGAGATCAATAATAAGCGAAGATCCATGAATTCATAAAAATCTTCAAGGTATAAGCTAATGTTGATATATAAGGGGATTGTGTTATACAGTTCAATTTACAATTCAATTTTTTCACTGTAATGTCTACATTCGTGGTGATATATTTGTCAAGGTATGAATTTTCAAGGTGAGAAATGATCAATTGTATCAGGTATCGAGCATTTGAAAGGACTTACACCTGGGTTGGGTCGTAAAGTTATTACTGTTGATTGTTAAAGTACCTAAGAAGGTTTTTCATTTAAAAAGTATTGGTTTAGAGTAAGGTAAATGGTCTGAGTGTTTATGATGGTTGTTAGTACTGAGAGTGTGGGCTTCAGTGGAATGATGTGAAGAGTATGTGGAGTCAACTAAATGGAAATGGATGGTATCGACTCTTCAGAGGAAAACCTTTAGTGTTATTCGATAAATTCTTGTGTGACATCTATTTAATTTTGTACATGGTTCTGAGTATGATGCACTAGCTATGCTCACGCGTGTTTTCACTTTTATGGGTAGATCCCTAGTGGTGGATCAGGTGTACCGATCCTGCGATGTTCTCTTGGTTGAGTGGGATGATTTGGGAAGACGTGGTTATTTCAGATGACTTATGTGGTGTTGTCTTGGAGTTGTTAAAGTATTTCAGTGGTTCTACATGTACCACCTTGCTAATGAGAGTTTATAGAAGAGCTACCATGCGTATCTATGGTTGTCCGACAATCTTAATATTCATCTAGTCGTCAAGGTCATGTATCAATTATGTGTGGTTGAGTGTGGGGATCATTGGGTCCAATTCTACAGTTTTTAAGAGGTAATCTACAATTACCAGTCTAGCATTTCGATAGTGTTGTTAGAGGGTTTGTATTCTTGGACATATTCCTTGATGAGTAGCTAATGTCTAAAGATAAATTTTTTATAACTTAAGCTCGTGGGAATTTATGTTGTGAGATGGAGATGTTGATAAGAACTATGATTGTTTGGGTATTATGAGTGTGTGTTGGTTGGTTCAGGTCCACCTCTAATTGTAGTGAGTATTGATTTAGAATTTTATCATGTTTATGTGAGAAAAGATTAGTCCTGATGATTGTGTTAAGGTCCTTGATAACATGTGCCAGACGTGTGTACGATGAACTTTGGTGGTTATTAAGAATAGCTTTTGTTGTTAGTTAAGTTTACGTACAGTAATATTTATCACTCGAGTATTGCGATGACTTCATTGATGCACTGTATGGGAGGGGATGTAGGTCTCCCAGTGGTTGGTTTGATGCATTTAAGGCGGGACCCTTTGATGAGAATCATTAGGGAATGTGAAATTTATTCGGGAGATGTTCTAGCAGCTCAGAACAGGCATAAAGAGTATGCAAACCGGAAGGTCAGATATTTGGAGTTTATGAAGAGGAGCCTATAGCCATTCTAGATAGGGAAGTTCGCAAGTTAAGGTCAAAGGACATTGCATCTGTCAAAATCCAATAGAAGCATCGTCCGGTTGAGGAAGCGACTTGGGAAACCGAGAAGGACATGCGAGATAAGTATCCCCAGCTATTCAACGATTCAGGTACTACTCTACCCTTAATTTACTCAGTCTTTCCTAGTTGATCACTCAGGGATGAGTGATGGGTAAATTGGTATGTATTGTAACGACCTGATTCCGTCGTTAGGGAAAAACTAATGGGGAAAGAATTGGGGCCAGAAAACTTTTGAGTAGTAACTTAGAAATTCCTACCCTAGTCCAGATTTGGACGAAATCTGAGTCAGTGAAGTCTAGGTAAATTTGTTAAATGAATGAAAGATCTAATTATGAATTTTATCACATGAGTATATAGTTAAGACGTTAAGGAACCCGTACGACTTTACGGAATCAAATTCGGGCGAGTAGAACTCCCGAAACTGATCTTAGTGTGAACGAGTAGTTTTTGAATGTCATGGGTTGAAGGTCTGTTGTGAAATGGATGTTTGAAACTCTATTTTTGACTCTCTGTTTTCGTGCAAGCCGCCAGGCCAGAAATTATCCCGCCATGGCGGGGCCGCCACAGCGGGACCGTCGCGACTAAAGTCGAAAATAAACCCCAAAAATGTCATTATTCTGCAAACTTCGTTCTTAAGAGTTAGGAGATGACCCCAGGTAATTTCTTGGCAGTTTTCCATGAATTTTGGTGCTAAAGGTAAGGATTTTACTCCCCTAATCTATTTTTCGATCCGTAGAACTTAGATTCTTGGGTAATTATTATTGGGGGAAGGTTTTGACTTGAAGTTAATGGTGGAAAAAGCCCTAAGTTGGGTATTGGGATCATGGGGTTGGTCTTGGGTTATTGGGTTTGTTATGATTCAGATAATTAGACCTTAAATTATTGATCCTTGCGTATATTAATTGTTTGTAGACCTCACAAGCGGAACGAATTCGGAAAGGGAAGAATCCAGTATTCTAGGAGGATTCAAGCTTGGTTTCGAGGTAGGTGATGGTTTGATTTCATGTTGTGTGATGTATGTTAGTATTTGCTTCATTGTAATGCAGGTATGTATGCGAATGTTGCACTATTGATCACACCTAATGTAAAGGAGTATAAATGAATGATTGTAAGCCACGAACCAACACTTGATTGTTTGATTATGAGAATGTACATGGTGATTGTGATTGTGGCATGTTGAATGGATCGGGTGTCACATTCCGACTTACTAAATGGGATTGGATTTTACGTACTGACGTACATATTGGATCGGGTGTCACGTTTCGACACACTAACTAGGATCGAATGTCACGTACCGACATACATATTGGATCGGGTGTCACGATCCGGCACACTAATAGTTTGGATATGGGTTCAATGAGAGGACCATCGAATTGGGTTCCATGAAAGGACCATTGACTTGTCATATATACTTGTATAGAGAATGTGGAATTGTACATTGCTCCTGAAATGATAACTGATATTGTATATGTTCGGTATATGCGTATTTACTATGTTGTGACTGCTTATATATATGTTTCACTTACTGGAATAGCCGTGTGATCCTACCAGTACACTGTAATTGTGTACTGATATTGCACTTGCTCTTTCTTTGTTGAGCACAGGGCATCTTCAGGCGGCTACTGATAGACCTGAGCTAGGTGACTATTGAGCGTGACCGGATTCAAGGGTGAGCCAGCTCTTTCAGGCTGCCATGGATCTCTCTTGTTTAAGTCCACTCTTTTCGGATTGAGACTATTTGTTTAAGGTGTTTTGTTTAGTTTTGAGGGCTGTGCCCCCTTTTCCTTAGACTTGTTGCACTTTAGATGTTTTGGTACAATGACTTTCAGGTTCTAGGGGTTGTTCTTCCACATTAGTTTGGTTAGTTTTATTTAAACCTTTGGAGTTTATGGGAACTCTATATAAATTCTGTATTTAAACCTGCTTCCGTATCTTTAAATGTCTAGTTTTGGGGTTAGTTGAGTTGTAGTAATGGTTGTCTAATCGGAGGGTTAGTGTGGGTGCCAATCACGACGGTCTGGGTCGTGACATATTTAGTGCTCGACTAAACTTTAAAAAAGTAAGAAGATACTTATATAGCTTAATTCTGAAAATCCGTAACTACTATACTACACAAAAGTCCTTATTTTTTCTTAAAATCTTGACCAAATAATTCAACTCTCTATATATCTTGACCAAATAATACTTCGTGTTACTTTCATTGGTCCAACATCATTCTGCATATGAGAAAATATGTTCAAGTTTTGTTACAAGAAATTAAAAAATGAGAATCTATGATTAAATTGTTTTTAAAATATAAAAAAATATCATTTTCGAAAAAATGAAGCAACAAATCTTGTTCACATCAAATAAGGTAAGGGAGAAAGATTTTTGCTTAACAAGAAACTAAGAGAATTGAATCACATGGTAGAGTTGCAATAAAAGATCAAGTGTGTCAATGTTTAGTTCTTTTTACACTTATAATTTTTCTTTTTCATATGTAATAAAAAACACCAGAATTCTCTACCTCACTTTGACAATTATCTTTCAAAAAACTAAAAGACTTTCAAACACAAATTATTCTTAATTATCAACAAAAAGAGACCATATTTGTAAGAAAAGTATTCTATATACTCTGTGAATTTCTTGTTTTTATCAAATGAATATGAAAATACATTAACCTCCCTCAATTGAGTCAATATTTAATTCTAGAAAATTCAAACCAATTAGTATTTGAAAAAAATTCGCCTAATGTTCTATCATACTAAATAATTGGCTCAATATGTGAAACATATCAGATATTTTTTTGTAAACAATTGAAGAGAAAATCAAAAATTATAAATATTAAATATTTAAATTTTAATTTAAAGAATTTATAAATAGGCCAATTTGAGAAAACTTCACAAATATTAAAATAGTAGTTTATTAGATTATTTATTTGATTCTTTTAATTTTGCATTAACATAAAAATGGATTCCATGATGTATATCTAGAGGGGAACGAACAATTTTAATATGATTACAAATTAATATTCTAGACATCAAATTAATATAAAATTTAGGTTAAAATACTCGATATACCCTTCAACTTTGCGAATTAACGTTGTTATGCCCCTCATTAAAAAAATGACTTACGTATATCCCTACCTTTACACAAATGAGTAGATATATCCTTTTCGGCCAAATGAACTACAACATAAAAAAATTCTTGAATTTCTAGTAAAATAAAATCTATAGAGGGGTATATTTGATCCTTTCTCGCAAAGTTAAAGGGTATATCTAATCTAGTCCACAACTTAACTTTTTTCTACGTATATATTTTTTTTTAAAACTATATGAGGACAAAAGTTAAACGCCACCAACATCAAGTGTTATTAAATTCCCCAAAACTTTCTCGTGAAACTAGAAATTAAAAATATCATAGAAAAATTAAAGAACCAGACATGAGAAAAAATAAGTAATAAAGTTTTTATTGGATGACTTGATATTGGAGTAGTTGCTAGTATAAATTTTGTGTTATATAGATGGTTTTTTAGAACCAGTAAATAAAACATATCATTTTTAATAATTTAATAGTGAAAAAATAGGTAAAGAAAATTCTCTCTTTTGTATTAATTCTCTAATTTTAACTTATTTAAATAAATGAAATGGAATAAAGAGTGTTTTCACAAATTTAATAATTTCTTTTGCTTTCTAAAATTGTTAGTACTAAAAGGTTTTAGCGAGTAGCAATGATAAATAAACAATCAGGTAAAACAAATATTAACAAAAACATAATAATTGGTGAACAATTTTTATAAATTATAATAAGAACGTTTGTATTTTCCAAAATAATAAATATCAAAAACCTTATCCAAAAATTTCTCAAATGATTCATGCATCTTAAGTAACAAATCAAAAATATTGAGATATTAAACTTTGTTAAAATGCACCATACCACAATTTGAGCACTACTACTTATTTTCACATCCAGAACTATTTCGCGACAAGTGTTCATTTCAAAATCTGAGGAAGCCATGTATATATGAAGATGTAAATAAATAAACTTTATTCAACAAAAAATTCTACAATGAAAGTTTAGAAGAAATTTGGATTGAGGGATGAAATATTGAAATGTATATATAGAAAACTAAATTAAGAAGAGGGAAAATATTTTTGAATATAGCTGATGATACATTTAATATGATCATTAATGTTGAATGTGCTATTTTAAAAATATGATAATTGTATTCCCCATATTTGGACATTTTTAAGAATTAAAATAGGGGAGTAGATAGGCTGAGGGCACGAGAAGCAACACACGGTGCAATATTCATGTCAAGCTTGAGACGTCAAATGGCACCGGATAATATTCATGACTAGCTCGCAACTCAATAGCTTTATATGTAAACTTTAGGCGTTCACATCCATATAGGCGGCATGCCATGCAACATCCTCAAGATACAACTATCACAAGTTTTAGGCTACACAGCCATCCAAAACTCCGCGAGATTCCAACCACAATAGCTACCTTACTTTTAAGTACTAAATCGTACAATAGATAATACAACTTTTCCCGACAAAACATGGGCTTTTCGCGGCTCTCCTAGCCTATAGCGCCCTTCAACAGTCTGGGAACAAGTTCTATTCTACCGTTACCGTCTTACATACTTGATTATTTCCAGAAGGCTATTTTAATTACAACAAGCAATGGAATGGTAAACTTACTATGTAGTTGTATCAAGATGATTTTGATAAACTCAGAAAGCCATTGAAATCACTTATAGTCAAACTTGCCGGACATTGAAACCATTGAGATAACAAACAAGCATACTTGCCGAGTGTTTTCTCTTACCCCATTCTTTCAACTACCTACCGGACCGAACATTCCATCCCCCCCCCCCCTCAAGAGAGAAGAACAAGAGAGGTTTAGCCAACAATCATTTTATTCATAACTGAAAATATACAAAAGTGTAGTAAAACTAAAGAGATTTTCTAAGAAAAACTATTAAGACTCTAAGCTATGACTCTTGTTTTCTTTCTAATCTCTAAGACTTGGCCTGCCTTTTATAGGAGAAGGTGGCCTAATACAAATAAACTGAAATTAAAAAACTTATCTTACATGGCACACTATTCTAGTAATAGATAAGACTTATCCTATCTAAAAATAGTAAACCATTATCCCGACTTACTATCTTTATCTAATATAATAAAAGACAGTAAATTTTATTCAAACCGGGCCCCATTTAACATGTGAAGGAGCCTACTAAAATAAAATAAAATAAACTAAATTGTTGGCATGTGACAGCACGTGCAAGCTGGTGGGTGAGCAGCTTGTAGAAGACTTCAAGCAGGTGTGTAAGCTACTTGTAGACATCTGTCAAGCAGGTGGATAAGCTACTTGTATGCAACATCAAAGTAGGTTGATAAGCTACTTGTAGGAAGCTTGCAAGCAGGTGGATAAGCAGCTTATTGACAAACTTTTCTAGGAAGTCTTTTGATGAACTTTGCTAGGAAGTTTAACAGTAAACCTTAGCGGGTAAGTGGTAATTTCTTGCACATATCATCGGGCGTCATTCGATTATGCAGAGGTTGAAGGTGTTGAAGATGATCTTGAATATCCTTCTTCCATCCACCAATCGTCACCATGTTTGGTCTGTGGTCGTATAAGCTTAGCGGACGGTTTTTTCTGTTCCTTGTCTGGCTCAGCTCTGAATCTTCTTGAAAATGTCTCAGGCCTTGACAAGAAATCTTCCATGATATTGTCCTTTCCTTTGAGATGCTTCACATGGAATTTATAAGGAGAGAACCATTGTGCCCATCGAAGGATTTGGGGGTTCGGGATGATCTTTGAGTTTATCTGGATCATCTTTGGGAAATCTCTCATATCCATTTCAATTAGAAATTCTGTATGGATTAGGAAGAAGTTAAACTTCTTAATTCCATTTTTGACAGTTAGAATTTCTTTGAATGTGGAATGATAATGTTGTTCTGCATCCTTAAACTTTCCACTGGAATATCCACATATTTTGCGTTGGCCATCTTTTTTCTTCTAAAAGGATAGCACTCCAGTATTCATTACTAGCATCAGTCTGCAATATCTTCAAACCATCAGAAGGAATATGGAGGGTTTTGACTTCCTTGGATATGTCTTTGATTTTGCGGACTGCATCATCTTGGTCTTTTCCCCAAGCTGGAGCCTTCTTTGTTAACATTTTCGTAAGTGGAGAAATGTACATAGAGACATCTGGGATAAAATCTCGAACGTAATTTAGGACACCAAGAAATTGCTGGAGTTGTTTGACCGTGAAGTTAGTATCAGGAATTTGATCAACTCCTCGCAAATGTGTGGCCCTGGGATATATGATCCATGAGCGAAATGCATTCCTAAGAAGTCTATTTCATCCTTCACAAGAATCATTTTCGTCTCAGATAGCATGATGCCATATTACTTCACTAATTCATGGAATTTGTGAAGAATGCCAAAGTTTTCCTCCATTGTATCACTAAATAATAGGATATCATCAATGTATACTAGCGATGTGTGGAGTATTGGCTGGAAAATCTTAATCATGGCCTTTTGGAAAAGAGAAGGGGCTGGTTTGAGTCCGAACAACATAACTTTCCACTGGTAATAGTGGTTAGGTATGCAGAAACCATTTATGGACTTATCTTCTGGGTGGATACCCAATTGCTAGAAGCAGCCTGATTTAAGATCAAACTTAGAGAAGTATTTGACTTTGGCTAAGTGTGAAAACAGGGTCAGCTTAGTTGGAATGGGGAATTTGTCATCTAGAAGGAAGTGGTTAAGAGGTTGATAATTGATGACCAATCGAAGTTTACCTCTTGCTTGTTCAGCTCATTTGTTGACGTAGAAATCTTCACAGGACCACTGAGAGTCAGAAGGCTCAATTAGTCTGTATTCCAAAAGTTCGTCACATTCCTTCTTAGCAAGTTGTAGATGTTCCGGGTTCATCCCTGAGTAGCTTGCTCTTGTAGGGTTGATGTTTTCATTCCTCTTGTATGGGAGTCAGATGAAGAATTCTTCATTTAACCATAAAGGCTTATCATGCTTGTTTATGAACTCTCTGTGGGAATCAACACATGATTCTTCCACCAGCTGACTCTTGATATTCTTGACTCGTTCATCCTCAGTGATTGGAAATAGCCTTGTAGTTGTTGTATATGGTTTAAACTTGTCCCTGAAGGCTATACCTTGTGTCTTTACCTTGAGTCGATCATTGAGCTTCTTATAGATATCAAATCCAATTATGAGATCCGTCCCTGGGATAATAGAGCCAAGTAACTTGGTCCTGAATTGTACACATGGGAAGAATTCTATTGTGATAGGATTCTTTGTGATTACCCTAGTTGTGAGGATTCCTTTAGAGGCTGTATTGAAATTTTGAAAGTTTGGAATCCATTGCTCCTTTGGAAGGACAGTAAGGTTGAGCATTGATGCAGCTGCTTCTGTATCCATGAAAGCGATTACCTGGATAGGTCTATCCCATTTGGCTGGATACATTGCAAGTTGGACATGAGGAGTCTCAATGCCTGAGATGACATTGACTTTCTTTTCCTCCAAATCATATGTCTGAAATTGAACAGCCTTCAGTTGAGATTCAGGACCATGGGAAATAGGAGTCACTTCTGGTGGCTCTTCAGCAGCCAATATATCATCCTTAATGGCACAGATGCTAGTATGTTCTACTGCATCGGCCAAGAGCTGGGCAGCTCTCTTTGCTTTTCTAGAGTATGGACAATCTCTTGTAAGGTGTGAGTTCTTCCAGCAAATGAAGCATATCCTTTCTTTTTTCTTTTTGGATCGCCTATTTGAGGGAGATTCATCCGCTGGCAGATTGGGTCGTTCAGTTGAGGTAGATTCTTCCTCTCTTACCTTAGCCATTCTTGCCTTTCGGGCTAGCCTGTAGCATTTGCTTCTTCTTTTATTCCTTTGCTGGCGTTTGGTGAGCTGAGGTGGCTCATCAACATCTAAGATTGTACCACATTCTTCAGTGAGGTTAATATGTGTGATACTGGATTCACGATATTCATCTAAAGATGAATTACTTTGTTGTTCAACAGCATCTGAATTACTTTGTTGCTCGACAACATCATAGAACTCTTCATTTCCTGAAAAAGATTCCTCTATACGAAGATTAGAATCTAGATGATCATTGTTATCTAGGCTATAGAGTTGTGAAACTTCTTGATCAAAGTGGATCAAGTCGTTATCTAGGATGCTCCTTTCATGGTGGACCCTACTATCATCAGTAATACCATGTTTAATCAGGTTGTGGTCTTCAGGTAACCTATCATACTTGGATACCTCTAACTCAACATGTTGAATAGATGGACCCGAGTCTAAGTAGACAAGGTCCCCAGATTAGGCTATGCGACTTGAGATTGGTACGACCTTATTGTCTGTCCTGGTATGAAGATCCATTTTCCTTTTTGATAGCCATAGCGCTGCTTCAGTCTTCTTTTGGACCGCAGCTGCGTCCTTTCGATCCCAATTTTTTTTTTAAATATCAAACTTTTTCTCATCTGGTATAGGGGCGAATGACAAAGGCATATGTGAATGATCATTGAAAATGGATAAAGGGTTATCTTGTCTCAGTATGTAGTGTTTCTGTGGAGACAAAGGAAATGAGGTCGGGAGAGGGATTGGGTTCTCAACTGATTCAATCCTACCATATTTCAGTTCCAGGATTCGATAACTTATAAAGTCCATCTCTTTACGTTGATGATCGAAGAACTGGAAGAGTGATGACCTTTGTGGGCACTTATCAAGCCGGATGAGTTGCAATCTTTGTTCTAGTGCTTTGATAAGTCCAATATTTTGGACAGATGTATCTATCAATTTATTCTCCTTCGTAGCTAGCTTGACTTGAGTAGGAGTAATACTCTTGATAGAATGACTCTTGGTGGATAACAATCTGTTTTGGCTCATGATATCTTTGGATTGCCAATTAGATGTTTCCTCTATGTTGCCTGTAGGTATAGTTTCTCCCAATTTTATGATAACTCTCTTTTGTGGTATTTTTGAAGCATGGCTTAGATTATCCTTTTCAAAATTGGAGTATGAAGGGAGATTGTATGTGTGACTGGGGCTCCTTGGGGATATCATGAATAATGGATGAGCCTATTCATCTTTTGGAGTACCATTTTGAGTGGGTAAAACTGACTCATTTTGGGTCTTGTACGAAACAAGGAATTCATATTTTCCAGGACAACTTAGAGAACCAATAGTTGGATCTCCATCAATGAGTCTTCTTTTGAATTCCTTTTCAGAGTTTCCGCACTGTTTCCCGCTTTTGCTTCTGTCAACATCATCCAAGTCACCTTCTTAGCATCCTTTGCAGTCACAGTCTATGTTCCATGGAGTATGCCCTGTGAAGGGGCAAGTGAACCATTGTACACCACGTCCATCTTGATCGAATTGTCTAATCCAATCATGTTCACACTTAAAGCCACTTAGAAACCAAGATATAGTATATGGGTCCTTATCCTCAGGAATATTAATCTGAGATTGGTGCATATGGACAGGGAAGATTATTTGGTTTGGCCTTTTGTGGGGAGAGTGACTAAGTATGTCATTTTTTGGCATGGTCAACTTTGGTTCATCCAAGAAGAGATGTTGAGGATGGACTCTCAACTTCTCATATTTCGTGACCCATGCGTCAGGAAGAACTTTGACAAGCTCTTTCCTAGGTATTTGCCTTGGGATCTGGGTACACTGAGTGGTTCCATTGGTGGCATCTATATCTAGAAACAACGAATGTTGGCCACCTGGAAGGGATGGTCCATCGCATGGTTTTGGACTCTCCAAGCCAGCTGATAATGAAGAGTAGCATGTATGGCATCTCTAGCTTGAGGAGCTCCAAGTATT
The DNA here is from genome assembly GCA_029582245.1 of Solanum etuberosum. Lineage (NCBI taxonomy): Eukaryota > Viridiplantae > Streptophyta > Magnoliopsida > Solanales > Solanaceae > Solanum > Solanum etuberosum. Next base: position 11,098 of record JAJONR010004660.1, on the reverse strand, counting down.
TGGACCTGTATCTTCAACGCCTCCGTCAGATACGGATCTTGTAGGGACATGTTGAAGTTTGGGAATATCGTAACAAAGACAGTCCCTGCATTGAGAGTTATTTCCGACGTACCCAAGTTTGCATGCTGGTATTCATAGTATCTAGTATCCAGAAGGGAAAGACGCGCCACGATGGGCTGGCCTTTTCTTTCGTGATATGTCAATGCAACTCTAACAGCACCAAAATGGATATGGGTAAAACCCAGACTTTTCCACTGTCGGGGAAAATCATCTGGCATCTGCAAAGTGATGAACCGTTCTTCTTGATTTGCAAGAATAGGGTGTTGGTAAAGCTTTGACGCAGCCACATATTATTTGACTCCTTTGGGCTTTTGTTGAACCAAGGAGCGGATTTGCCTCCAAGGATTACAGGACTTTTTTACAAAGGCAGAATATGGGTTTAACAGAGGTAGATATGTGGACGATATTTTATTTTCTGGGGGTAACATATCTACTTCATAAAGGTAGTCGTATTTACACGATAACCTTTTACTCAGAGTAGGAGACATGTTTACCTTTGCTAAGGATTTACATTAACTAGACGCAGACGGAAAAGATGCAGATTTACAAGAAGTGGAAGACGATGGCAAAGATTGTGACATAGACATATTTTTGTAGTTTTTGGACAATAAAGACTCAGACATATATTTGTTCTAAAATCTAAGAAAAGACACAAATTATTTCTTCTAAAGTCTAAGGAAAACTCACGATAATTAATATATACAGAAAACACAATGGACAGACCTTGTAACTACAAACATTTAAAAGACTATAACAAAATATACAAGGTTCTAAACTATATGAAGAGAGTATACACAAAGTTTATGAATACACACACTTTTATGACTAATGACTCTAATAAAAGTAAAAGACTGAATAAATTAAAGTTGGCGGTAACAACACGAGAAATAGACCTTATGGGAAACCTTGCTCCTCCCTCCGGAGAGGACGGTCTGGCTCTGACTTTAGCATATAGATAATGACAATTTCTCATAATTTCTCTTTTCATGTGAACATATTCAATAGATCAAACTAAAATTTAGTAGTTGTCCATTTTTGTGATTACTAATAATCAATTTTTAAAGTTGAACTTTAAGTATCTCATATGTGCTTATTTAACAAAATTCACATTAGATACACTATACCTTTTGGGCATGTAAACTCGTATCAGGTTTAGGTTGATTGTCACAACCAAACTCGTCGTGAGTGAGACCACACTAACCGCCGGTGGGAGAACCAATTACATACCTCCATCGAACCCGTCAATCATATTTGAGAAGCAAAATCATTACATAAACACTAGGAAAATAGTTTTTAAGACAATAATGAATCAAGCTCTTATAAACTCAATCAATTATAAAAAAACATTGTGGAATTAACTCCTTGGAATATGAAAGACATAGTATAAAAATATTTATAAGTTGCTGAGACTGACAGTTTAGTCATCCGGTCGTTCGTTTAGTTTTTATGCGAGTTTTAGTATTTTTTGGAGCTTTTAAACCTTGAACGGTCATTTTTTATCAGAAGTTGAAGAAGATGACCTCGAAATCTAATTCTGACAATTACCTCAGCTCTAAAAGGTTCATTTTAGAATAGTAGCATTGCCGACACTACTCCTAAGGCTGTCAGTGCTAGTCTATGCGATTAAGCATTTTAACTTTTAAGTTAATGCCTAAGTTTGACTTTAGTCAACTTTCCGAGTAAATAAGCTCGGATGAAAATTATGTCAGCGTGGTAAGGTCCAAAATGTTGAGTTTGATCTAGAACGACAATTCATACCATTGCAACAATAGATTTCTAACTGAATTGAGATGTAGGGCGTGAGAAAAAACTAGTCCAACACTATGAATAGCCTTACTTAAATTGAAAGAACAAAGATTCTTGGCGAAATCAATGGAAACTTGAAGAACGCTTGAACCCTAGCTTTTTCACCTCTTGTAACCTTACTCTAATTCTTCTAATTGTTAAAGAACATGAAAAATATTTTAACACTGTTTAGAACCTTAATTAGGTTTGAAAAAACGTGGCATAGTACTAGAAGGAATGGAAAAAGTCCAAACTACCCCTCTAATAAAAACGGTTTAGGTTCCTTACAAAAAGAGGCTTCACTAAAACAGACATATCTTTTTACTCCGAACATGAAATGAAGAAAACTTGGTGGCGTTGGAAAGAGGACTCAAAGACCTTTAATCTGATAGGTCATGAGCCACCTAATTATTTATGTTCTGAGAGATATGATTATTTAAAGTTGACCTTAAACATAAAACTGATGGGTGACATGTACGAACCCCTCTTTAGCTCTTTTTCAAAGTCCGAGGTGTTACATCTATGAAAATATTTTTTTGTTTAAGCCAAAAATGGATGTCCTAATTACGTTTATTTTAAAAAAAAGATTTACTTGCCTTAAAGTAGAAACAAGAATAGGTACTTCTAATAGAAACATTGAAGAAATCTTTCCGCAAAAAAAAGGATATGAGTTCTAGGTGACATAGGCATGAATAGAATTGCATACGTTTAAACTAATTTGGTTATATCAAGATGAAACTAAATAGAAACCATGCATTAAATTAATTTTTATATCAAGATGAAACTAATCCATTGTTCAATTAAAATAATTTCAATTGGACTTCAAAATTAGAGAGAAATATTGATGTTTTATCGATTACAAATAAAATAATGAATGTGCAAGTACTAATTAAAAAATCTAGTGAGCTTTTCTAATGTATTAGTTAAGGGTGAGATCTTTATAATGTGAAAATCTTATAGCCAACTTCCTTTTTTTGCAAGCTTACAATCACTTTTTCTGTGTTGTCTTGAACATTCACCATTTTCTTCATCAATGAGAATATTTATGCATGTCTGGAACAATCTCCTTTTCATCGATATTTCCATGAATTATTTTTTCTAATTACTTTTGTGGATGGAACCCATCATTTCTGGAAGAAAATCATATTGTCAAATTTATCAAACTTTCAACAGACATAGATGCTTACATTTGTAAATAGAATAGACAACTAATAGAAAAATAAGGCTCATGATTCTAAACATATGTCCTTCGTTAAATAGGATGACGTGCGACTATTTTTGTTTCGCAACAGAAGTTTTGTCACGAATATCTATTTTATTTTTTAGTTGTGTAATTTTTGTATAACAGTTATTATCTATAGTCTCCTTAACATGAGTTACCTTGTCGTCGTGTATGTCATCCAAGTTCATAAGGTTGTTCCATGCATCATCGAGAAATTTTTCAGTCTCACTCTTGTCATGATTGTGGTTCCCATTTCTTTGGTGTTTCTTTGCGGCAAATTCTCTCTCCGAGATTGAAGATTCTCTTTCTCTTTTCTTGGAATTCTTTTCTACAACCCCAACCTTAAAATTTAATAAGAAAATCTTGGTAAAAATAATGTTATTTTCATGGCGCCTTAAAATGAGGATAAAATTTACCATTGTGTAAGCAGGGGTTAAAGTGATGTTTAAGCTATGAAAATAATTTCTAGCATAAATAATTCAAGGCACGAGTATACATAGATCAAATGTGGTTTAACCTTTCCCATACCCCTAATATTTTGGAAATGTTTCTTTTTGTTAGAAGTGATATTTAAAAATCTAATTTTTGAATGTAGTAACTTAATTTGTGTTTGCTTAATCAATTTGAGAAGAATACTTTTATCAATATTTAGTGCTCGACTAAACCGTACAAAGGTAAGAAGCTACTTATATAGCTTAATTCTGAAAATCTGTAACTACTATACTACACAGAAGTTCTTATTTTTTCTTAATATCTTTACCAAATAATTCAACTCTCTAAATAAGTAAATTCGGTTTCCAGAAAGATAACCAAATCGGCTATTTATATCAAAGAAAATCCATGTAATATGAATGCTTACAATTGACTCTATTAGTGCATTGGTTTCTTGTTGAACGTCTACCTTCAAGTTTTCAAAACCTTGGTAAATATGTCTTCTTACATCCCTAGTAGATCGACACATAGTGTATTTCTCCTCATGGAAGTAAAACTGCAATCCAAGAAGAATTTTCTTAATTTTCCAAATAGAAATTACCTTACAAAGTAATTAAAAACGTAATATAACAAAAAAAAAAATAAAAAAAATCACAAGAAACAGGTTAATAATTTTGAATTCATGCAAAACAAATGCTACCTTAATTGTTTTTGTTTAAGCGCAGAAGGAAAGACAAAATGAGTGAAACTAAATTAGCATATGCTTGAAAATGACTATGACTAAATCCAATTGCCAAATATGTCATAAAGAAAAAATCAAACATGTCGAAGGTACATCTAAAACATTCCTTCTAAACAATAAATATAGATAGAGTAACAAATAGATAAATGTGAGTGTACTTTAGGAAAGTAGTAAAACTCAATATTCAGATAAAAAGAAAAATTATAAAAGAACATATATTACCGTTTCACATTTTCCATTTTTACGTTGTCTCCTTTCAGCTTTCCATCCATGTAACATGTCATAATATTTGTGTTAAGTCTGTAGGGATCCCATGTCTTGTCTTCATTCTATTATTTCAGTCCATAATAAAATATTAAAATAATTAGGCTTCTCCATATACTAAACATCCTCTTTTTACAATATTTAACTATAATAACCATATTTTTAGAACTGATATTACATGTTATGTTATATTATACGTCTTTTATTAAAATATTTCACTATAGTAATATTAGTAAAATATCCAGGCAAACGAAGCTATTATAGAAATGTAGACAATATTAGTGTATTTTACATTAAAATTTTTTTAGTTTTCAAATCTACTAACTTTTTTTTAATTTAATGGTGTAAAGTTTCTCTACACCTTTAGAGGGAACAATAACGAAGTCAACAAATGTATGTGCTATGAGTTTGGTTGTAACTAGCCTTTTCTTCCTCCCAGACAGTTTTTGGGTTACTTTCATTGTTCCAGCATCATTCTGTATATAAGAAAATATGTTAAAGTTTTGTTACAATAAATGAAAAAAAATAAGAATTTATAGTTAAATTATTTTTAAATATATAAAAATGTATCATTTTCGGAAAAAGACACTAAGAAATCAAGTTCACATCAAATGAAGTAAGGGAGAATTTTTTTTGCTTAACAAGAAACTAAGAGAATTGAATCGCGTGGTAGAATTTCTATAAAAAATCAAGTATGTATTTAACATCCCACCTTAGAAAAAGCTAAAGTTAGAAAGCGCTAATTTGGAAATAGCTAAATTGAGAATTTTGCAAGTTAGTCTTAACTTGTGAGTTATGGGTCAACTTCAAACGATCATAACTTTCAGTACAGAACGACCTAGGTGGCCCACAAGATATCAAATGAAAGGTCTTTGAATTCTCTTTTCAATCCCACTGAGTTTGCTAAATTTTGAGTTCGGATGAGGGAGATATGCCTGTTTGAAGTTGGCCTGTCCAGTTAAGAAAATTTACCCAAATTAATGAGGGGTATTTTGGTCTTTTCCTTACCCCATCAGCTTTAAACATTTTTAGTAATATTTTAGGGGTCTAAACTGATTTGGATAAGTTTTCACAATCCTAAATACGCTTAGGGTTTTGAGAGGAGTTCAAGAGGAGAAAAGTGGAGAGGTTCAAAGTGTTCCTCAAGATTCTTGAGATTTATCGAGGAATTTCACCAAGCGTTTGGTCCCTAAGAGGTATGTAAGTTATCATAGTTTTGAGTTAGTTCACCCACATGCCAATCATGTGATTTTATCCGTAATTTCGTTCTTGAGGTTGAATGATTTGAATTCTTGATGGGTGTTCTTGAGGTTTTGTTCTTCATGCTTTGTTTTTGGAGTTTGATGAATTTTGAAGTAAGGATTTCAATCTTTGAGGATTGTTCTTGAGGAAAAGGGAGTAGATTCTCGTGTACTTGTATTGGGTAATTGAATCTAAGGGAAATTTGATGAAAAAAAAAATTGATTCTAGGCGAATTAGGGTCAGAAAACATGAAAGAAAATTCGTCGGAAATTTCTGGGCGGGGGCTGGTGCGCCGCGCAAGCAGTGAGCCAGAATAGAGGTTCTTTAGTTTAGGGGCTGGCGCCCCGCGCCACTTAGTGCGCTAGGGTCACCTGCCCCGTCCTCTTTCCTTCGTTTGTGCCGTCTGAGTTCTTTTAAAGTGTACCTTCACCTTTTTGATTCTAACTACTCTAAAGTACATCTAAACATCGAGAGATCCTTCATAACATGAATCATAATCCTTGAATTCATAATTCAAATTCAAGGTAGAGTTAAGAGTAAAGTCTTGAGAGTTCTTTCAAGTCAATTTGAGAAGTCTTTTGCAACTTTTAAAACTTGTTTTAAGACTTTAGTACTTGAGTATGAGAATGAGGCGAGTTGAGTTTCATATTTTAAAATTAATATATGGGAACTAATTATTTCCAAGAGTAAATGTTTTTACATTTAAAATGAGAGGAAACACCGATTTTCAAAAGAGTTCATGAGGAGTTTTGAGTACTATCTCTTTTAAGAGAAACCTTTTCAGTAATAATCTCAAAGTTTGAGGATGAGGAAATATTTTTAAACATAGGAGCATGAGTTATATTATTGGGAGTAATATTGAGCACCGAGATGGGGACGAGTTCAAACAACTCAAAGTCCTCATAAATCATATATGCCAACATGGGTAGAAAGGGTCATACTTTTAGATGATTCCTTATTGATTTTTAAGCATAGCTTAGTAGATCCACTTAGTTGAGGATGTCTTATACTCCGGCAAGGTATAGGATAGTTCTGGCAGCGTGGGCGAGACACTGTATCACCTCATAACTCATAGTGATGGTCGTCGGTTAGAGAATCTTCCAAATAAGAGTAAAGAGTTATTTATTGTATTTTTTAAATACTTTGAGTTGGTATTTACTCTTTTAAAAGCTTTCATTATAATGTATCTTTATTATTGCTTTATATTGAAATGAGTTGAGTATTTCTGAGTTTCACTATCCTTGAGTTGAGTTGAGTATTTCTGAGTTTCACTATCCTTGAGTTGAGTTGAGATGGGTATGGTTTCCTTCTACCAATTCAAGCTTGCAGGTTATGTTCAATGTTCCCCTTACATGCTCGTACATTCCATATACTGACGCCATTTGGCCTGCATCTTTCATGATGCAGATACATGTAACAAGGATCATCAACCGGTGCTCTGTTGATCAAGTCGAGTCCCAGATTTTCTTGGTGAGCCTCCTTGCTTCCGAAGGATTCCCATTTACTCTTCAGTTTTGTTAGGATGTCGTAGTTCTTGTCCCGACTTCCATCATAATTGTTACAAACTTCATAGATAGATAGACAGTAGTGTTCTGAGGAGTCTTTTCATTTTCATTGTTAAATGTTTAAGACTTGAGTTGCCTCTTTTGGCCAGTTGAATGTTTATTTCTAAATATTCTGATTTAAGTATTCGAGACATTTGAGTTAAAGTTTTACTTTTGAGTTCATCTAATGTTGAGTGAGTCTTCCACTGAGAGTTGAGCCAAGCCAAGGATTCGCTTCGGGCCAGCAATGGTTCTCGAGTGCCAGTCGCGTCCAGGGTGTAGGCTCAGGGGTGACAGTGTCAACATTTAGTTCTATTTACACTTATAATTTTTATTTTTCATATGTAATAAAAGATACTAGAATTCTCTACTTCATTTTGACAATTATGTTTCAGAAAACCAGAAGACTTTCAAACATAAATTATTCTCAATCATCAACAAAAAGAGACCATATTTATATGAAAAGTATTCTATATACTCTGTGAATTTCTTCTTCTTATCAAATGAATATGAAAAAAATATTAACCTCCCTCAATTGAGTCAATATTTAATGCTAGAAAATTCAAACCAATTAGTATTTGAAAAACTTCCGCCTAATGTTTTCACAAATTTCATAATTTCTTTTACTTTCTGAAATTGTTAGTACTAAAAGGTTTTAGTGATTAGCAATGATAAAGAAACAATCAGGAAAAAAATATTTTTAAAAAATAATAATTGGTGAACAGTTTTTATAAATTATAATAAGAACATTTGTATTTTCCAAAAATTTCTCAAATGATTCATTCATCTCAAGTGATAAATAAAAAATATTGAGAGATTAAACTTTGTAAGAAGACACGATACCGCAATTTGAGCACTACTAATTATTGGCACATATGGAACTATGTCGCTACAAGTGTTTATTTGAAGATCTGAGGAAGTCATGTATATATGAAGATGTAAAGAAATACATTTTATTCAACAAAAATCTCCAGAATGAGAATTTAAAAGAAATTCGGCTTGAGGGGTGAAATGTTGAGGTGTATATATAGAAAACTAAATTAAGAAGAGGGAAAATATTATTGAATATAGATGATGATACATTCAATATGATCATTAATGTTGAATTTGCTCTTTTGAGAATATGATAATTGTACTCCCCATATTTGAACATTTTCAAAAGCTAAAATCTGGTCAATTATTATTTATTACTTTAGCATGTAGAAAATGTGACAATTTCTCATAATTTCTCTTTTCATGTGAACATAATTTATAGGTCAAGCTACAATTAACTTGTTGTCCATTTTTGTGATTACTAATAATCAGATTTTTAAAGTTGAACTTTAAGTATCTCATATGTGCTTACTTCACAATATTCACATTAGGGACACTATGCCTTTGGGCATGTAAACTCGTATAATTTTTAGGTTGATTGTCACAACCCAGACCGTCATGAGTGAGACCCACACTAGCCGCCAATTGAAGAATCAATTATGTACCCCAATCAAACCCATCAATCATTTTTAGAAGAAAAATCATTACATAAACACTAAGAAAGTACTTTTCAAAATAATAACAGATCAAGTTCTAATAAACTCAATCAATTATCAAAAAACATTGTGGAATTAACTCCCTGGAATATGAAAGCCATAGTACAAAAACTCTAAAGTGTATTGACCTCCAGGTCATTTATCTGTTTATACCTCTTTTTCATCGTTTAGAGCTTTCCTACAGTGACGACGAGTCATTTATGACTTGTTGATACTGAAAGTTTGGTCATCTGGTCATTCATTTAGTTTTTATGCGAGTTTTAGTATTTTGGAGCTTCTGAACCTTGAATGGTCATTTTTATCAGAAGTTCAAGAAGATGAACTCAAAATCTAATTCTTACAATTACATCAGCTTTGAAAGGGTCATATTTGAATAGTAGCATAGCCGACACTACTCGCGAGGCTGTCAGTACGAGTCTATGCAATTAGACGTTTTAAATTTTAAGTTAAGGCCTAAGTTTTACTTTAGTCAACATTCTGAGTAAACAAGCTTGAATGAGAATTCTATCACAGTGGTTAGCTCTGAAATGTTGAGTTTGGTCTTGAATGACCATTCGTTAGGTCCCGGGGCTTCTGGGCCGATTTTGAGCCTCCTTGTGAATTTTTGCTTAAAAAAGAGTTTGGGAGTGGGACCCACTGTTCCTATAGATGACCTCATATGGGAATATTGACTACTCTGTTAAGTCTAGAATATCGAATTTGGTAGGGTTGCATATATCTTTTGCAATTATAGGGTTCTGAATGAATTCAGAGAACTCTGTTGGAGATTTTGAAACTTACCAAACTAGCTGATATGCATTAGCTGGTGTGGGCTATCTTTGGTCTTCGCAGTGACATGCTTAGCATCGTGTTCATGGTGAGAAGCTTCTGTGTTCGCGTGATACTCATCCGCATTCGTGAGCCATTGCGTTCGCGGGACCCGTTGGTTTTCGTAGGACCTGGACTCTGCTTGCCTTCGTGTTCGCTAGAGCTCCCTTTTCATTCATGGTTGCAAACTTACCAACAAAGCCGTGATCGTGGGCCTTGGCCTACGTGATCGCGACGAAGAGTTGTCTCCACTCTTTAAATAAGATACAGACACAAAGGCTACTTTGTTCTTAAATTGAATTTATGACTTCTCCCTCGTTCGAGCTCCGATTTTAGTGATTTGATTTCCCATGCATCCGTAAGTTTGAAGGATACATGGTGGGTTGATTGAATTGGTTCGGTGAACCTCCGCTTGAGGTAAATTTGGTGCTAAAGTTGTTGCCTTAGCTTGGCTCTATTGTTAATTTATTGCTTGATCGATGTTTCCACTGTTTGAAGCCTCGAATTGTGTTCAATTTTCGGACAGAAATTTGAGGCATATTTAGGACCTCTTGGTGGAGTCAATTCCGAAAATTCCAGCATGGATCTCAGAATTCCCGTTTAACTTTAAAATTGGTCCATCTCTGTTTTATGTGATTCTAGTGTCTCTACGACTGTATTGATCTTGTGATCCTATTCTTGAGAGTGTGGCAGCATTCAGAGGTCGTTCAAAAGGGAAAAGCTCTGGCGTTGTGATTTGGAGTGCACACAGTCGACTTACTTGTAGGCTACAACTTCCTTTCTAACTAGATTGAGCATGAATGTCTGAATTCATAATGATTAGTCTGAATTGGGGGTGGGGACCGAACACGAGAGTGAGCACTTGGCGTCCTGGACTCGCTTGTCTGCTTTGTAAAGCTCGTCTTTTGCTTTTTTTCAGACAACTTTGTTATAGTCCACTTTTGGGACTTCTACTCTTTTGTTAGCAAAACTCTGTACTTTCAACTTTCAGGTTCTGGGAGGGATCTTTATGTATATGGTTTTGGTTTGCTTCCACTTGTAACTCCTCGAACTTTGAAAAGGGCTAAAAAGGGGTTCGTGCAAGTCACCCATTAGTTTTTAAGTTTTTGATCGACTTGAAACTACCATATCTCTTAGAACATAAATAATTACGTGTCTGATGAACTATCCAATTAAAGGTCTTTGAGTGGAGGAATTCAAACGACCAACGCCGTGAAGTTTGCTTAATTCCGAGCTCAGAGTGAAAAGTGATGCCCGTTTTAGTGAAGGCCTCTCTTTTAAGGCACCTGAATAGTTTTTAGAAGGGCAGTTTGGTGTCACGACCCGATCCTACACCTTGGACATGGCCGACACTCGAGAACCATTGCTGGTCCCCAAGCGAACCCTCATCCTGGCTGACTACAAGCGGAAGACTAACTCAAGCATACAAAAGCTTAAAAACTGAATAAAAATAATATATTCAACTCGCCAT